>BHEV01033264.1:0-17768 GCA_004319985.1 Emydocephalus ijimae
GGAGAGGTTCTTTTGGCTTCATATTTCAGTTTTTAGAAATGGATATTTGGAATTATGAGAAACAACAAGAAATGCCTGCAGCACAAGAAGATTGAGACAAAGAAGAAGCTATCTTTAATGAACAAATAATCTTAGGTGGGGGGAAAAAAGGAAATCGGGGGAAAGAGAATGGAAAGTTTAAGACTGGGAAAAAGAACTCCCCCCCCAAAAAAAATAGAGTGAAAAATAAGTATAAAATCAGAAAGCAACAGAAGAGGGAAATGCAGAAGAGAGAATTAGAAGTAGAGAGACAAGGGGGTAAAAAGGGGAGGGAGAAGATGAGAAGGAAGAAAGAAAGGAAAGAAGTTATAAAGGACAGAAGCAAAATATAGAGAAACAGGGCCTATTTAGAGATAATGGGTGAAAACTTAATGGAAAAAGGAATTCTGCAAAGGTACATAAGATAGTATGGTTATATTAGAAGCAGAAATAATTTTAGAAAATATGAAACAATGTATGATTAAAATATCTGATAAAATAGCTATCGTAATTCAGTGGAATGCTTGTCAATAAATAAATGTAACAAAAGGTATGTTTAATGATTTATAAAACATATGTGAAGAAAAATAAGGGAAAAATTAATTATGGAGATTATATGTGTTTTTAAGGAAGTATGATATTTAATTGAAAAGAAGTGTTAAAGATGTTAAGATTTTAATGATTATTAATGACAGAACTGAACTGGAATGGAATGAGGTTTTATAATTACATATATTTACAATCTTTCTTTTTTTAAAAAAAAGAATATAGTATGTATTATAAGAATGTACCAAGAAGAATTTGATTGCAAGTTATGTATTATGTATTATATTGAAGGTCATAAACTTAAGGTATATATTGAAGTTTAAATAAGAGTTGAATGGATGTAATTAAAAGATATAAAGATGTCATACTCCAATAAGTAACTACAGGAGAAAATTTGTTTAATGAGAAAAGATAATATGAAATTGAAACAGAACAAACAAAAGTATAAATATAATGATTTGAATTGAGATGAGATAATCAAAATAAAATTGAGAAAATTAAAAGAGGGGAAAAATATACAGAAAATGTAGAATAGTATAAGATATGGAATAGAACACAAAAAGGAGCATGAAATTGAGTTTTGTGTCTGTATAAAGAAGTTCAACCCGGGACCATGCTATTTTCAAAAAAGATGTTTTACTTGTATTTTGTATGTGTGAAAACCCAAATAAAACTTTATTTTAAAAAAAAAGATTCAACATCATCTTGATAGCACATAATCATCATCAAAAATGCAATGTAATCTACGTATTATGACTCTTTAAAATTTGCAGAACAAAACTCTGTATTTGATTATCCATTCTTAAGTTAAACTAACAGTAGTTTTTTCTATTTCCATTGAATTTACATACTAAGTGGAAAAAATAATACCAATATCAAGTTACTGAAACTGTGCATTGGAAAATGAACCTTCAGAAGACTCTAATCTTTCTTTCTTAAAAAAATACTGTTTTTTTACACTCTGCTAATTCTGAAAAGTGCCAAACAAATTATTTTTTTGAAAAAAAATGCAATTGTTCCCCAAATGAGCTTGAGGATGCTCCAATTAATAACGTTCTTCATTATAAAATTAGTGAAACCAGCAGGGGGTATGTAATTTGTGTAAATGAAAAAAAAATGTGTTATTTTATTCCTTTCTAATTTTTCTCCCTCTCTTCCTCTTTGTCATCTCTGATCTCTTATCACAAAATATCCACCACCTTGTTTGGAAAGTTTAGGTGTCTGTTTTCTTGATTCTTTAACTTTCCATTCCTTTTTATTTCTTTTTGTGTGCAACATCAAGTTTTGACTCCTGCCAACTGCCTGGATTAGTGCCTGCAGTTTTCTGGGCAGCATTCTCAGAAATGGTTTGCCATTGTGTCCTTTTTATGGTCAAGCCAGGGTGACTAGTCCCAGGTTACCAAGCTGGCTTTGTGCTAACATGGAACTGAAACTCATAGTCTCCTGCTGTTGCAGCAGATCCTGTTTCCAAATCAGGACACAGGACCATGAAAGGCTGGAGAATAGAGGTTTTTATTTGTGCACAAAGGTTCAGAGCATTAGAATGGCAAATTCTGAACCCCTGGCTCATCCTGAGGCATCACTTTTATACATTTCATAACCACAGCCTAGCCCGGGGCGTTTCTTATGTTAAACTATACCAAAAAGGAGAAGTACATTTCTATTATTTTCCAGAGCCATCCTTATTCACTGAAACATGCTTACTTCCAGTTCCTTAGTTCAGCAATTTTGTGGTTTTGCACAATATTTTTATAAGAAGCAAGGTAAGGGCTCAGAGGATTTCTGGTAAATGCATATTTTGTTTTTGACCTTCCAAGCTGCTTTACTGCTTTTTAGCATGATCTCCTGCTTTCAAACCATGCTACAACTGGCTCAACTACAGGACATATTAAACATTTTGGCCTCTAGGCCATTCTGTATATTAAATCAAAATGATCTTATTTGCATGACATTTTAGTTTTATTTTCCCTCTCACTGTCTCTTCTCCTCTCTTTATTGTGAACCTATACATGGTACAGCTAGCTGTAATTTCCCTTTTTCCTATTCTTGTTTTCTTTTAATCTTTTGTAAAATCCCCGTCTCCAAATATAGTTCTTGGTCATTATTTATGAGTCCTTAATAATTAATAATTAGCATGAAAAAAAAACTTTCTCACAACATTAAATATTCACACAAATATAAGTCTCTTCTAAATGAAGCAATTGTTCTATTGTTGAGCTTGCAATAGGGATGAATATCTGTAGCTTGACTTTAGGATGAGGTTTTGTTCTCTGAGCTTGTGGATTGGTCACTGAATGTTTCATTATCAGGCTAGATAACATCTGCAGCAGAATTTAGGGTTCCGCTGAAGATTTTACCTGGCCTGATAACAAACCTCCATCCTCATTGTTGGGTTTCTTAAAGAGGCAGGTATTTCCCAGAGTAGTGTTTCTCAACCTTGGCAACTTTGAGATGTGAAGACTTCAATTCCCAGAATTCCCCAGCCAGCATACTTGGGAACTGGTCCATTAATCTTAAATTTACCAAGTTTGAAAAACATGCTGTCTAGATGTTACCAGGCTAGGTAACATCTCCAGCGGAAGATATATGGTAACATCTAGCCTGCAATATGGTTGGATCTGGTCCACGGGGCCATCCCACTCTACCCGTGTCACTCAGCCCAGTCTACTCATGTTGCTTCAGCCTGGTCTACTTGTGTTGCTTCGGCCTGGTCTACCAATGCAAAGAGGAAAGATCAAGCCAGCGAAGATTCAGCCTGGTCTACCTGGTGCACAGAGGAAATCCAGTGAAGCTTTGGCCCAGTCTACCCAATGTAGAGAGGAAAGATCAGGCCAATGTAGCTTCGGCCCGGTCTCCCCAGTTCGGCCAGCATGGCTTTGGCCTGGTCTACTCAATGCGAAGAGGAAACATGCCAGAAGTTTGCAGAGTGGTCCAAACACCCACCTAGTCGGCCAAACCCACCCATTCAGCCACATCCCCAGGCCCCCAGTTTCAACCACAGCCCTGATGTGACCCTCAATGAAAATGAGTTTGACACCCCTAGTCTAGAGAATTCTGAGACTTAAAGTCCACACGAAGTTGCTAAAATTGAGAAATTAGCATATAGACATGCTGGCCACATGACCACAGAAATGTCTTCAGTCAATGCTGGCTCCCTCAGCTAAGAAACAAAGATGAGCATATTTTCTTAGTTCTGATGAAGCTTTGTGAACTATTTAAATCAAGGGTCTTCAAACTTGAGAGCTTTAATACTTGTGGACTTCAACTCCCAGAATTCATCCTCCAATCATGTTAGCTCAGGAATTCTGGAAGTTGAAGTCCACAAGTATTAAAGCTGTCAAGTTTGAAGACCCCTGATTTAAATATTTGATTTAAATGAGTTAAATAACCTTGTTTTTATTTTCCTGCCATTCTTTATTTTCAAAAAAATCTTTTTTTTTCTAATGTAGCTATTCTGGTTGCTATTTCTTATACGTTTTGGTGTTTGTTGTATCTGTACCTCTATCATTTTTAAAAACTTTTAAGCTGATTCAACTTATTTTAAGAAAAACACGAGAACGTATATGCTCTAAAGAAACAGTCATAACTTAAACCTGTTGATTCAATACAATTTTCCTCATCTTCATCTTTTCCCAACTAAAATTGAATAATTTTAACTTCAATTTGCTACCATGCCTTGAAATATAGCTACTTTTTCTATCTATTCTGTAAATGCTTAGATCACAATCGGAAAAGTCAGCAACAACATTGGTCATGGTTGCAAATCAAGGTTAATAACATGGGATTTGGGAAAAGACAAAGATGCAGCTTGCATATATTTTTTTCTGCATTTTTATCAAGAATTAGCTTTACTTTCTATAATATCTGTAGTAATTAGGCAATGGAGAATATTTCACCCTTCATTAATGGAGTAAAGCACCACTTTATCAGAACTACACATAGCTGTTAATGAAGTATTAATGAAGCTTTGGAAGAATTCACTTAAGAACTCCCTCAGCCTAGCAAAGTTTCAATTATTACTGATGACAATAATGCCCTATTTCAACATGAAGGAACTGTGAGGCTGTAATGGAGCTAGAACAGGCTGTTCTTGGCTATAAGTCATACTTTGAAAAAAAGAACACTGATCTTGGTGTTTGTGTGTGTGTGTGTGTGTGTGTGTGTGTAGAGAGAGAGGGGGGAGAGAGGGGGAGAGGGGAAGAGGGAGGGAGAGGGGGAGAGGGAGAGGGAGAGGGAGAGAGAGAAATCCAGAATGAAAAAAGTCATCCTAGTCAGTGGTGGGATTCAATTTTTTTTACTACCGGTTCTGTGGGTGTGACTTGGTGTGTGTGTCAGGAGAAAAATGCTGTAACATCTCCAGTCTCAGGTGGTATTTGCCGGTTCTCCGAACTACTCAAAATTTCTGCTACTGGTTTTCCAGAAATGGTCAGAACCTGCTGAATACTATCTTTGATCCTGGTGTATCCTATGGTACAAACCATCATCTATTTATGACTTGAATTGATAATCTGTAAAGTTCTGAATGTGTCCAAAGTTGGCACTACTTTTCTTTTTCTAGCATTTAGAAGGAATGATTACAGACTTTCCTGTAACACACTGCATGAAGAAAATGTGTACTTTCTCTCTCTCCAAATGTGTGTTTGTGAAGATAAAATGTGTCTAAAATGCATAAGGTAGGAACTTAAGCCACAGTGAAAAAGAACTTGAAACATCTGTTTTGGTATGAAACCTACAGTTACATGTGAGCTAAGATTTTTCCTCTATAAATAATGCATTTATTTCTGTGTATGTTTTTTATTTGTATCATATTATATTTTTGAGCATCTTCAAAACGATAGCTCTCATTTTTCATTCTGGAGATCAGAACATTACAAAACCACCCATAATACAAAACCACTCATTACAAAACCAGCCATAACATTACAGAGCCACTCATATAATTACAAAACCACCCATAAGATCTGGCTTGTTAGTCCGTGCCTCGATATGCATATTTGCCAATGAGACAGACAATGAGATAGGAAGATCATTAATTTACAATTTATCAGAATATTGAGATAAAAGGGATTCCTTTCACACAAAGGGGGACCCCAGATCCTTAGCTAACACATCAAGAAAAAAGTTGATTGGACAGGATAAAAGTAATCAGTTACATGTAATCAAACCTGTTACATTTATGTCCATTTAAATGAGGTCAGACATCAGAAAGAGCATATAATTTAAGATGTTAATGAAGAGTAATCTAGAGTTCACAAAGAGACAAACCAAATGGCAATTAGCACTAACAAACATTTTTTTAAATCAGGAGATAGGTAAATAAATAAATATTCTTCAGTCATCCCTTCTATAATTTATATTTTCAATTTAGGGATGTTAAAAGCTATCAAGCTTTTATCATACAGCAATAGAATAAAAAGTTTTCCTACATTCCAATCTACAATGGTTTGATAAAGCCTTGTCATCATTTTAAAATAGAGAGAAATGTTAAATTAAAATACAAAGTAACTAGTTAAAAAGTAGTTAACAAGTTATGAAATCCATGTCATGTGCCCCTCATATCATTTCCTTAATATTATGAACAAATTATACCTCCTGGACACCTAAATCTGAATAATAAATAAAATCTGACTAAAAATGTTTTGGAAATGTCATAGGGATTCATATTCTATAAAAATCATGGTTTGCTTGTTTTAATTGTGATATATTGGTGAGGAAATGTTAGTAAAGTCCTGATATAAGAACAAAGTTTTTGCCACTTCATTAAAAGAATGGGAATGATCTTAAATTATGTTATGTTGAACAATAGCTTGTTCTGATATTTTTATTCTGTGAAAATGATTGAAAATGATTGAAAATGAAAAAGATATGTGTATTCTGTCCATATGATGATACTCGAGAATATTAACCCTGTTTGTTTATTTAAAAAACTGATCTAATATAAAATACTTCCCTAAAATCAAATACCAGCCCTTGCTTATCAATGGAGACCCAGTGGAGCAAGTTACCAAATTTAAGTTTCTGGATGTTACCCAGAAATGATATTCAGCAGGTTCTGACCAGTTCTGGAGAACTGGTAGTGGAAATTTTGAGTAAATTGGAGAACCGGCAAATACCATCTCTGACTGCCCTCCCCCCATCTATTCTCTGCCTCCCAAGTCCCAGTTGATTGGCTGGGTCTTCTTTTGTTGCCCTGCACAGGAGAATGGAGCTGGAAAGCAGGTTGGTGAGGTGGGGAGGAATAGGATTTTGCAGAAACCTTCCCCTTGGAGTGGGGAGAGAATGGGGATTTTACAGTATCCTTCCCCTGCCACACCCACCAAGCCACACCCACCAAGCCATGCCCACAGAACCGGTAATTAAAATATTTGAATCCCACCACTGGTGTTACCCTAAAAGAGGACCTGACCTGGGGTGCCGACATTGCAGGCCTGGTCAAAAAGGCCCAGCAGAGATTTTACTACCTGAGACTTCTCAGAAAACAACAACTGAATGAAAAACTGCTGGTGATCTTCTACCACTTCACCATAGAGAGCATCTTAACTTACTGCACCTCTATATGGTTTGCCAATTGCACAGTGGCAGATTGGACAGCACTCCAGAGAGTTAAGGTCATTGCCCAGAAGATCATTGGTTGCCCTCTCCCCACTTTGGAAGAGCTTTATAGTCCCCGCTGCCTTAAGAAAGCTGAAAACATTCTCAAAGATCCATCTCATCCTGGGCACCCTTTTTTTGAACTATGACCATCTGGCAGACAGTACAGGATAATAAAAACAATGACGGATAGGCTGAAAAACAGCTTCTATCCCAGGACAGTAACTCTCTTGAATTCTACTTTATAGTCAATATTAATGCAATATCAGGGGTTTTCAATTCAATGTATGGAATGTAAAGGATGTATGTTTGTGTTTATTTTCATAGTCAAGATGGTATTTAATTTCATTGTACGAGGTGCAGTGACAATAAACTAAACTAAACTTCACATATGCCAGTTATTCTGATGGAATCAATTTCCAAGCAAGAGAGATTTAAGGGGCCACAGAAGATTTATTTAATAATCTTTATTCAGCATCAGTGGAAATTATCTTTGTACAGTTGGAAGTTATGCAATATTAACATCTCTTATGAATAAAATATTCTCCAGGATATCTCATCGTAGCAGAAATGGCTATAGGTCCAGCACAATGGACCAAAAGTCCAGCAGATCAAGTGTGATGATTCATTGTGGCAATCCCCAGAGCTGCAGGATAGAAGCCTGGTCAAAACACCTACAGGAGAAACCCCATAACCTCTCTTTTGAGCCAAAGGAATCCCTCCCAATAGGTGCCAGTGAGCCATGGCAAAATTGGCGCTGCCTGAATCGCCTTAGAACTGGAGTTGGGAGATGCAAAGCCCTGATGCAGAAATGGGGATACAACCATGATGGATCCATAGAATGCGACTGCGGGGAGGCTCCCCAGACAATGGAACACCTATTAAACTGCACCCTGCTACCACAACCCTGTACATCACATGATCTCCACGATTACACCCCATGTGCCAGAGCCTGTGTTCTACAGTGGCTGGGAAAAGTGTAGCGACACGAGAGAAGAATTGTGGCATTTTCCTTTCTCCCCATCTCTTCAATTTTCACTGTGATGCTCTTTTGATTTATCAAGAACACTTTGGAGGTGGGAGGTATTGAACTTTAAGGAAGCTCCAGGGCAGCTTAACAGTTGGTTTGTACATACCATTGACCTACTTTTTAAAAAAGCCTTTCTTTTTTGCTTTCTGACACTAGCTGAGAAACTGGGGAGGGGAAGTTTCTTAAAATACTGGGGAATCTGTATATCTGGGAAATTCCTTGTCTGGGACTCTCTCTCAAGCCTATCATTAATTAAAAGGTGTGTGTGTGTATGTGTATGTGTGTGTGTGTGTGTAAATTCTTGAAAACCGAGCTTTGTCCCAAGGCCAGAATGTTAGAGGACTTGACGAACTCCTATTGGGATTTTGTTCTGTCTAAGTGCATGTGTGTGTGTTTTGGGGTTGCCTGTAAATTTTTCTCTATTGTTTCCATTGTTTGAGACATAAGTGCTCAAAACCAATACACTGTTATCATTACTGGATGCAGAGTGAGTAAAGCAGGCATAAAATTTACTCTCTAAGTCTCCATTTCAATGTGCCTTTATAGGAACACACTTTTATTCTAGGCAACCTTATATTTCACTGTTAATCACTGTCAATTGCAAGCCATATATGTAAAATTATTTGGAAGAGCATACCACCTCAGTATTGTCTCTCTTCCTAGGTGGTTCTTGTTTGCAACCCCTTAATAAGATGATTTATTCCAGTCTGTTCTGAGAGGTTCCTCCATTGGTTAACAGATCTCCACGCACATCATCTGACAGATGACTGCTGAACTATACCTAAACAAGATTGGAAGGAGTAGAGAATGCTCAGGCTGTTGAATACAACATGTCCCACTGCCAGCCATGTGTGTCCTTGTGTCTGGGTTTCCAGGAGGAGGAGGGACTACATTTCATCAGACCAAGAGACAGATCTTTTAACAGATAATCAGAGTTGGAAGGGACCTTGTAGGTCATTTAGTCCAACCCCCCGCCCAAGCAGGACACCCTACACCATGTCTGACAGATGGCAGTCCAATCTCTTCTTGACAGTCTCAAGTGATGGCATTCCCACAACTTCCAAGGGTAAGGTGTTCCATTGGTTGATTGTTCTCACTGTTAGAAAGTTTCTCCTTATTTCACTGTAAATCCTTCTTATCACTGGACTACACATACCCAAATCCTTAAATTGTTCTTCATATGTTTTAGCCCCCATTTATATTTTGTATATATTTAAATAGCAGATTCTTAAAATAGGAAATACAGAACTTTCTATCAAAATGATTTAGATATTTCAGCATTTCATAAGATGTATGGAACTCCTCCTTGTCTTTGAATACCAGCCAATGCGTATTTTATTTGGCTCTGATGTTTTGAGTGAGTCAGTTTTTTTCCAAGGGATTGGAGTGACTGAAGGAATTAGAGGAGTGCTTAGCTTACTCTGGGTACAGGCAGACTCTGGTGTTTGAGGACCACAGGTAATCATTCTGGAGACTTTAGTTTAGTTCAGATAGTTTTTGGATGAAGAAAGCTCTTTTCTAATAAGTTCCCAGAATATATCTTTAATGATATAAGTAGTTGCTTTAGATTGGCAAGCTTTCTGTCTATAGGTGAGAGTCAATTGCTTAGAACTAACTCTGTGTATCTTTCTTGGTTTTGGGGGGGAGGAGGCTGACAGTTCTCTAATCAATCTTTGATAACATTACTACATGTGGCTATAAAAACCCAAATGCTCACTAGATTATATATTTGCACCCCAGAGTTCGCCATTCTAGTTTAAAAAAAAAAAAAAAACTCAGAAAAGTCCTGATATTGCTTCAGTGAAATTCCTATTCAAACTCTGTAAATGGTTCTAACTCCTCTTAATTCCTAGCACTGTCTGGCAAATGTTTCATTTGAGGAGCTGTCATACAACTAGACATTTTGCTATTTGAAATTCACTGGTGGGAAAAAAGTTGTTACCTTTCAGCAATCTGCAAAGGCATAATTCTCATATAGTTAACAGAGATAACAAAGCAGCTAGTGAACCCACCCACCAAGCAAAATCCAGTGTTCCCTCCCCTCCCCCTTAAATTTTCAGTGATGGGCATATGAAGCCAAACGATTGTATTGCTAAATTATTACATGTTGCAGGAGAGCAGTATTTAAGCAGCCTAGAAGCCAGAACAATCTATCGTGATGATAAACTCTTCCCAGAATAAATTGTTGTACCATTGGGAAGATGTTTGAAATATGCATTTATCTGGCACAGCTATTTTGAGGGTTATTATATTGTTTCCATTTTATTGCTTTAAATGGCTCAACCCACAAAGATAAGCTGGAGATAATGAAGCAAGCATGCTGCTAAAATAATAACTCATGGAATATTTGATAACTTTTTGTTGTGGTGGTTTATTTTGAACTATTTGTTAAGGCTATAGGGAGGGCCTGCTTTTGCACAGAAGCCTACACAAATTTGATAACATTAGTGATCTGACCCAGGGCAAGTCAAAATTAAGCAGGTATATCTCAGCTTTGCAATTTTACCTCTCTTATGACCAGCCTTTCATTCATTTAACAAGCTGCCAGTCAGAGCTGCAAAAACCACATATGAGGGACAAGGTATTTACTCAGTGTTAAGTACTGAGCGTGGGCACAAGAATGGAGATGAGCCGGTGAAACGGTGAACTTCAGAACTCTTTATTTACATGGTGTGACAGCTCAAACTCAATGGCTGCTACAGCCTTCCTTATATAGGCAACTTATTAGATATTCAACCAATGAAAACCAGGGAGCGCTAGCTCCGTTAACCAATGAGAGAGGCTCATTAATGGCCAATCAGATTCACCTGAATGGACCAATCTGATATCGCCATTAACGGCCAATCAGAAGTGCAGGGCCAGAACCCTGCACTTGACTTCAAGCTCTTGATAACTTTATTAACACATTTATTCATTCACAACACCCCTTCCCCCTGGGTTCCATTTACGGGGTGCGGTTTCGTAGTCCTTGAAGTAGGACAGTTGTTTTGTTAGTCTATTTGACTTTCGTTGTGCACCCGGTATTTGGCTGCACTCTTGTTGAGGCAGGGCGTTGTTTGGGGTGCCTCTGACTCTGAGTTCGAATTTCCGTTGTCACCAACATCTTCGGTATCACCATGAGGCGAGCTCACTCCCATCCCTGATTCCTCTTCACGTGTTTCCGTTCCGCTATCGTTCCTTTCATAAAAGTTTTCTGCTAATTCAAGTTCATCTTTCTCCATATCTCCTCCCCCCTCAGTTTGGGCATCAGGGGACTCGGAGATCCCTGACTGCAGCCTTGATCGTAGTTGATCAATATGGCGCTTCCATAGTCTATCATCGCGGCATTGCACGAGGTACGATCTAGGGCCGGTTACTCGGACTACAGACGCTTCGACCCACAACGGATCGCCCGACAAGCTTTTAGCGAATACCAAGTCGCCTACCTGGAAGGTACGGCATCACCCGCTGGATCCGTGTGGTTTCTCAGGTTCGTACGATGGGTGTAGCCAGTCAAGATGGGAGCGGAGCTTCCGCCCCATTAGCAACTCGCGGGAGTTTTGTTGGTGACGCTGTGCGGAGTGATATGCTGTAAAAAGAGGATCCGGTTTATTTTTTCTTCAATGTTATCATAGTCCATTTTTTGTAGTGTTTTCTTGAGGAATTGTACCATGCGCTCGGCCCTTCCGTTGGCCGCAGGATGCACAGGTGAAGTCAGCGCATGGCGAATACCGCAGTACTGCTGTTCAAAGGACAGCACGGTAAATTGGGGTCCATTGTCGGATACCAGAACGTCTGGTAATCTGTGTGTTGCAAACAGTCTGTCCAGTTTCTTAATGACCGCTTTGGTTGTTGTGTTCTTCATTTGATGGATTTCGAGCCAGATCGAGTAGGCGTCCACGGTTAACAACATGTGTGGCCTTTGGTAGGTCCTGCAAAGTCCAGATGGATACGGGACCAGGGTCCCTGTGGTGTTTCCCATTCAGTTGGGGTTGCTTTCGGTGGGGCGTTGCTTACTTCCTGGCATTTGTGACAAGCTTTGACCCATGTCTCAATCTGCTTGTTGATGCCTGGCCACCATGCGTAGCTTCGTGCGAGGGCTTTCATGCGCACGATGCCGGGGTGGCCATCGTGCAAGTTTCTCAGTACTGCTTGTTGGAGTTGCTCTGGGACAACGACTCTATCTCCCCAGATAATGCAGCCCTTCTGGGAAAACAATTCTGTTTGTCGACTTTTGAATGGGGCGAAGTCATCAGGTACCTGGTCCAACGGCCATCCGCGTTCCACCCAACTGAGGACTCGTGCTAAGGCGGGGTCGCGTTTTGTTTCCATTGCGATATCTCGGGCTGTTAATGGCGGTGTACGAAGTGTCTCGATCTGAACGTTGTCACTGTAGGCGCAGGGTCATCAATGGTCTCTGGAAGCGGTGCTCGGCTCAATGCGTCGGCGTGGGGAATGGCTTTCCCCGGGCGGTGTTGCAGCCAATAATTATAGGCAGCCAAGAATTCTGACCAGCGAGTCATTCTGGGAGATAATATATAGGGGGTTGGCTTATCTCCCACTATTATTCCCAGCAAAGGTTTGTGGTCAGTCACTATAGTAAAGGCTCGGCCGTACACGTACTCATGAAATATCTTGACAGTAGACACAATAGCAAGAGCTTCTTTATCAATCTGACTGTAATTGCGTTCTGCTTTTGAAAGCGTCTTTGAGAAATAGGCAACAGGGGCTTCGCTTCCGTTTGGCAAAATGTGGCTCAAAATGACACCTACTCCGAAAGGCGATGCATCACACGTGATCGTTAATGGCAAAGTCTCATTGTACTGCATTAGTACAGCGTCAGAAGTCAATAATTTTTTTACATTTCGAAACGCCTCCTCTTCTCTATGTCCCCATACCCAAATTCCTTTTTTGTCCAATAAACGATGTAGGGGTTCAGCTACAGTTGCTTTGTGCGGCAGGAATATGTTATAAAAATTGATAAGGCCTAGAAGCGCCTGGAGGTCGGCCTTATTCCGGGGTTTGGGAGCGTTTTTGATTGCCCTCAATTTGCTATCAGTAGGGTGAATGCCCTGACTATCAATCAAATACCCTAAAAATTCGACACGATCTGTACACAGTTTACACTTATTTTTCTTCACTTTAAGACCTGCGTCTTTGAATTTCTGGAGGACCATCCTCAGGCGATCCCGTAAAATTTTCGAGGTAGGGGCAGCGATTAACACATCATCAAAGTATGGGACAATGCCTTTTATCCCTTGTAATAGTCTTTCCATCAAGCTCTGAAAGATCCCCGGGGCTACGCTCACTCCGAATTGGAGTCGGGTACATTTAAAGGCACCTCGGTGCATCACGATCGTCTGTGCCTGTGCCATTTGTTCATCGACCGGCAGTTGTTGATATGCCCTGAGCTCAGTCTAGTTTAGCGAAGACTTTTCCGCCCCCCAGGGAATGGAGGAGGTGCTGCACCACCGGTACCGGATACGCATTTTGCTGCAGGGCGTGATTCAGGGTGGCTCGGTAGTCCCCACAAATTCTTATCGATCCATCCAGCTTCATGGGTGTCACGATTGGGGTCTCCCAGGGAGAGTGATTGGTTGGCTCTAACACACCCTGGGCTATTAACTTATCAAGCTGCTCGTCAATCTTTGGCTTAAGGGCAAATGGAACCCGACGAGGCTTAAGGCGGATGGGAGCTACTTTTGGATTAAGGTTAAATGATATCGGGGTCCCCTTGTACTCGCCTAGTTTTTCTGCAAAGACGTCCTTGAATTCTTGGACGAGGTCCTCCTCCCAGTCGCTGCTGCCGATTCAGTGAATGCCTGCCACTTCAATGCCAAGTGGAGCGAACCATTGGAGGCCTAACAGGCTAGGCCGGTTCTTGTCGATCACAGTCAGGGTTAGATATGCTGTACGGTTTTTGAACGAGACCCGGACTCGACTGGATCCTACGACTGGAATCCGATTCCCCTGATAGTCTTTAAGTATGAGTCTTTGGAAACGGAGGTCTTGTGGACAGTAGGGATGAGTTGCTTGAGGGTCTTCCAGGAAACCATCGAGAGGGACGATCCTGAGTCGACTTCCATTAGGCAGGGCTGGTTTTTGATGGTCACTTTAACTCAGATTTTCTTGGCATCCAAAGAGGAGGCGTGACCGATAGTGATAGTTTGGTGAGCCTCTTCTCGCTTCGTGGGGCGGTTTAGGGTTCTGTTTCTGTAGGAGTGGTTGTTCCATTGGTGGTTCACTGGTTCTCGCCTTACAGGACGGTTTCCTGTCGGTTGGCGATAGTTAGCCCCCTTCGAGGGCTGGCTGGGTCCTATGAAACTTCTACAGACCCGTCCGATATGGCCTCGTTTCCCGCACTCATGGCAGAGCGCGTCGCGGAATTTGCATTCGGACCGGGGGTGGCTTGCCCCACAACCAGCGCATGGGTGTTGGGACTTCTGGTCATGGTCCCGTTCGGACCGCAGTCGATGGACCTCTTCTTCGTCGCTGTCTGACGACGAAGAGAGGTCCTCGTGGTGGGCCGTCAAAAGCTGTCCTTCTGACTTGGGGGAAATGTCGCCGGTCGGTTGGTGAACCGGAGCGCGGTTGCGGTGCATTTGGGCAGCCGACTTCCTGGTTGCTTCTGCTGCAGTAGCGTCAGCAATGGCATCTGCAAGGCTGATGTTGCCTTTCGCCATCAGCTTACTCTGCACGTGCGGTTCATTTAATCCCAGAATTATTCAGTCTCTCAGAGCTTCTTCCAGGTCGGCGAACCCGCAGAGGCCTCCCAGGTTCCGGAGATCCGCGACGAAATCTGCAACGCTCTCTCCTTTCCGCTGGTCTCTCTGGTAAAATTCATGCCGCCTAACGAGTGTTGGCATGGTCGGTGCATAGTGGGCTCTCAGTAGGGGTTCGAGGACGTCCCAATCCATAGACTTTACTTCTGCCGGTTTCGCTAGTGCCTTGGCCATCTTGAATACGGTCGGCCCACAATGCATTAGGAATACCGCCCGTTTCTTCCTGGTCGTGGCATCCTTCAAATTGTTGGTTTCCAAGAACATTTGGAAACGATCCATATAGCAGGCCCAGTCTTCTTGCGCTGGGTCGAATGGAGCGGGTGGTATGACACTGCCGGACATGGTGGTATGACACTGCCGCCATTGTGCGTTTCCGCCACATGCTCGGTTATCGTTCTTCGTTGTTCAGTCAGCTCTGACGTCTCCACATCGCATCCTCGTCGCCAGTGTTAAGTACTGAGCATGGGCGCAAGAATGGAAACGAGCCGGTGAAACGGTGAACTTCAGAACTCTTTATTTACATGGTGTGACAGCTCAAACTCGATGGCTGCTACAGCCTTCCTTATGTAGGCAACTTATTAGATATTCAACCAATGAAAACCAGGGAGCTCTAGCTCCATTAACCAATGAGAGAGGCTCATTAATGGCCAATCAGATTCACCTGAACGGACCAATCTGATATCGCCATTAACGGCCAATCAGAAGTGCAGGGCCAGAACCCTGCACTTGACTTCAAGCTCTTGATAACTTTATTAACACATTTATTCATTCACAACACTCAGTATAATTAGGCTTCTTCTCTCAACCTTCTTTTTTCCCATACATCACCAACTTTACCTTGTACCCATACCACATGAAATGACACTCTTAGTATATGTAAGCCAATAAAATTCTTGATTATATCAGCAAGAACTGACTGTGATCATGGCCTATAGAAGTGCCTGAAAAAGGAATGTGTATGCTGTGTGCACCCTTAAAATATGTTTCTCAGCTCAGTCTCTTTCTGCTTCATTGCCCTACTACAACACTTTTTGAACTGTTGTTCAAGCATGGCATTTTAATAACACATTCCAGTATATTTGTTTGCTGGAGTGCCTACTTTTCCCAGAGTAACACCAAAACAATCTAAAATCATTGTGATGCAGTTCAGATAGAACACATGAACAAACAAAACAAACAATTCTTGGTTGCTCTTATCTCCTTATTGGACTCCATGGAAACTGGGATTTGACTGGCATCCCATTTTTAATTTCTTGGCTTGGTGGAATTTATATTTCTCTGACATCCCAATATTGCTCTCTGCTTCCATCCATCCATCCATGCATGGATACATATCCACAGGCAAGAAGCACAGAGAGAAGTAATTTCAATATCAGAATATCTGGAATGGTTGTTCCTAAGCACTCTTTCTAATATTGCCTGCATAGGCAGCAGGAGGGAAGGTTACCCATTTGATTTCAGACATGAACTAGTGCAAGGAATATATCTTACACTTGTTTTCTAATATCAATAAGTGTGATAATGTTAATGATATATTTTGATAGCTTTTCATATTCAAGTTGCTTAAGGAGCATCTTAATAACACAACTTCAGAGAGTAGAATATTTGTAGCAAGGGCTGTTTGTAGAACCACTACAATTATTGGGAGTCAATATTGTTGAAAACAAGTGTCAATGCTCATAGAGTCTGTTATAAAGGAACTGTCTTTCCATGGTCTGAAAGAAATAAACCATTTTTGTGTGATAGACAGCTGTACAAATTTGTGCTAGCTGGGTAATGAAACGTCTGCAAGAAAACAACCAAGCTCAGAGAGAATGAACTACAGTATTAAAGTTTTGATTTGAATAAGTTATGAGATAGATCTTCATTATTTAATTAGCATGTTTGTTTGACCATGCTTTTACTCAAAACAACATGACAAAAAATGTGGAACCCAAAACTCAAGTAAATATAGATCACAGCATATTCAAATTCTGATTCTGTTCAACTGGTCATGTGACTCAGCCCGTTGCATTAGCAGCCAAATGTTTAACTGTGAAGTTAAACAAATGAAATCTCCTAAAGGGTTCTTTATCTCCAGCAGGTCTATAAACATTGCTTGCAATACAGAGTTTTTGCATCAGAAAAATGGTTCATCGTATCATTTATGCACACATTAAAACTTGTGAAATTGCTTGAATGCATAATAAAGCTAGTCTATAACAGTCTTGCTCGTGGATCATAGAATCATGTCCTCCTTATCTCTATGAGCCATAACTGTGGTTAAAGAATAGGTCGCTGTTGTAATATACCACATCTGCTCAAAGATCTGAAGCTCAGGAACTGAACATTCTATGAAAACAGCAGAGTGGGGGGGGGGGAGTTCTTCTCTGACCCATGTAAGCAAACTACGCTCTTGCATTGTGTTTTGATCATTCTTGTCTTTTCTCGGTTTGTTCCACCTGCAGATCTCAAAAGGGGGAAAAAAATAAAAGAACTGGAGGGAAATGGACAGTTGGTGGAAATGAGGAAAAATGGAAAAGGCTGCAAGGTAAGTATATCAAGGGGATACTGTTAAGTACTGAGATGGGTCGAAATGAATGGAGACAGCCTCTGAACGGTGAACTTCAGTTCTTTATTTACATAGTGACTTCTCTATTTAACAACAGTGAACTCTGCCTTATATAGGCATCCCTTGTAAGTTTTAACCAATAACGAGCTAGGAACGCTAGCTCATTTCTTCTTCGTTGCCCACATTTTCTTCGATTCCCTGAGGTGCAAGTGTCTCTTCTTCTTGCTCTGTTTCCTGAGTATCGCTCAAATCGTCGTTCCCTTCGAACAGG
>BHEV01033267.1:0-11795 GCA_004319985.1 Emydocephalus ijimae
CGATAAGCAGATCGAAGCCTGGGTAAAGACTTGTCTAAAGTGCCAAGAAGCCAGCAGTGCCCCACCGAGAGCAACTCCAACAGAGTGGGAAACCCCCAGGGGCCGTGGTCCCGCATCCACGTTGACTTTGCAGGACTTACTAAGGGGCATACGTTCCTCCTTACAGTAGATGCCTATTCCAACTGGCTTGAGATCCACAGGATGAAGACTACGACAACTGATTCAGTCATCTGCAAATTGAATAGGCTATTCGCAACCATGGGCTGCCAGACGTTCTGGTCTCCAACAGCGGACCCCAATTCATCACCCTGGCATTTGAGCAATACTTGGCGGACCAGGGTATCCACCATGCGCTAACCTCACCAACGCACCCTGTGGCCAATGGCAGGGCCGAGCGCATGGTCCAATTTTTTCAAAAAACTCTCCACAAAATGGAATATGGGGACATTGACGACAAACTAAACAGAATACTCCTACTCCAACACATCACCCTGCACAGCGTCACCAACAAGACTCCAGCTGAACTGTTGATGGGACGCAAGCTCCGTTCCCACTTCGACCGGCTCCACCCGTCCTACGCACCAGAGAAACCCTGTGGATCTAGCGGAAAATGCCGCGAATTCATGGTAGGCGACTTAGTCTTCACTAAAAACCTTTCCAGTGAACCATTATGGGTCGAAGCAACTGTAACTCAAACCACCGGACCCAGATCATACTGTGTGCAAACATGGGACGGAAAAATATGGAAACGCCATATAGATCAGCTTCGCTCTAGACTACAACCCAGTTCCCACAACTCCTGTGACTCTCAAACTGAGGGGGGAGGGGATATCGAAGAAGCCAAATTCGAGATGGTGGAAAGCGGAAGCGAAGGAAGTCAGCAGCCGGGCGTGTTACATGAAGAAGAATCAGGGAGAGGGTTGTCCTCACCACAGAGGAATACCTCAACGGAGGTGAGCCCACAGAGATCGGAGGACAACAACGACAGAATTAGCGGCACCGAGTCGTCCAGTGAGGATGCAGAACCGCCTGTACCAGATAGATCAAAAAACGTCCTGCCAAAGCCGGACTACAGACAGGAACCGGTGGGACAGCGCAAATCTAATAGACAGTTAAAACAACCTGCGTATCTACGGGATTACGTCATCGCAACCCTCAAACGGAACCTCGGGGGAAGGGGTGTTATGAACTAATAAAGGCGTTTAATAAAGTTTTAACAACCTTAAGAAAAAGCAGGGTTCTAATCCTGCACTTCTGATTGGCCGATAATAACGATATCGGATTGGTCCTTTCTGGGACATCTGATTGGCTGTTAATGGGCCAACTCTCATTGGTTCAAGGGTTTAACACTTCCATGTTTCTCATTGGCTAATAGGTCAGCAGCCAACCCTATATAAGGGCTGCTGCTGCCCTAGGGTTTTGCTCTGTTCAGTATGCCTAATAAAGAGTTGAAGTTCACTGTCACTGTCTCATCTCCACTCCTTGCACCCATGCGCAGAACTTAACGATGTTAGTAATCAATATACCTAATTTTACTGCCTATTAACACTAGTGCTACTTACCTATATTTCATATTTACAGAGTCTTACACATTACTAAATAGTTTTATAAAGATATCATACTAGCTATATATAGAGAGCTATATTTATACATTTATTCATGACAGCTTGAACTGTGGGCTAATTCCATTGATTCCATTTTAAATATTGAACTTTTCAATGGAAGGTACATTTGACATTAATTTTATTCTTTTTCTTTTCATCATCAGTTGACTTCCATAAATAACAAAGTCACTGAAACATATCCATTTGAAATGGAATATGCTGGAAGTTTTTCCTGTTTAGTGTGATGTGGTTCACAAAAACATGACAGAGGTGAATGTGCCATTTTATAGTTTATTAGGATTCTTAAACTTTTTGGCAGCTTTCTTCATCAAACATCAAATTAAATGGTGCTTTTTAGGCAAATTGAAACACAAAAAGAGTGTTGAATTTGTTCACAAACTTCCTTTGAATTGGAGTCTTCCAAAAGGAAGATTTTGTCTTTGTTTTAGAAAAATGGCATAGTTGTTTTTTAATGTGCAAAATAACAAACAAATTGACAAAGTCTGCCCAGCTCCCACTGCAATGAAGCCATCACTTGTTTTATAACAGACTGTCCTTGACATATCTGCTAATAAATCATAAACAACAGCACTAAGCCTATTTAGCCACATTCAACATACCACAGATAATATAAAAATGAAGCCATGGACAGTGCAAATCAAACTAGACAATGAATATTCTGAAACTGCCCCAGAACCATTAATTTTCTATATATATTCTGTCTCCACAGGGAAATGCCCACAAGTGCCACTAGACAAATACTATTTTCTTTCTACCTCAAGTATAATGCATTACCTGTCA
Organism: Emydocephalus ijimae; assembly: GCA_004319985.1. Lineage (NCBI taxonomy): Eukaryota > Metazoa > Chordata > Lepidosauria > Squamata > Elapidae > Emydocephalus > Emydocephalus ijimae. Next base: position 2,406 of record BHEV01033267.1, read on the forward strand.
TTTTTAAGCATAACCACTGTGGTGGAAACTCTGTATTATTTGTGGGTCACAGAACAGATTTAATCAGCATTTTCATGGCAAAAATATTCTCTACTAAGACTATAAACAACGTATTAACAAATGGCATTACATAGGGTTTTACATAGCTTTTTCAAAAAGTTAATAAAAATGGAAATAACTTTTAAGATATAAATGAAATGAATAAGCCATTTTTTCGTATAGTAGTCAGAGAATATCCTGAACTGAAATATATTTGGTTTAGAATTCTACTCCTAATGTTAAGTACTGAGCATGGGTCGAAATGAATGGAGACAGCCTCTGAACGGTGAACTTCAGCTCTTTATTTACATAGTGACTTCTCAATTTAACAACAGTGAACTCTGCCTTATATAGGCATCCCTTGAAAGTTTTAACCAATAACGAGCTAGGAATGCTAGCTCTTTCAACCAATAGAAACTCTGAGTTAAGGGCCAATCCGGTGTGGCCGCTTAATAGCCAATCAGAAGTGCAGGGCCAGAACCCTGCACTTTACCTCAAGCTCACACTTTATTAACTTTATTGTATACACAACACCTAACTCTCTAGAGATATAAATACAATATTTTCAAACATTTTTAACTTCAAGACACTTGCTTTTTAATTTTTAAAAAAGGAAAGTGTTTTTGGAAAGGTAGCATGACTAAAAATAATTTGCTTGTTATTTTTTTTAAAAAATCAGGAAATGATTTTCTTTTTATTCAAGTGAGTAAGCAGGCTAATAATGAACTGCATTTTAGTTGTAGATCAAGATATATGTTGTACATATATACAGTTGTAGATCAAGATATATGTATACATAAAAATAATAATTCCATTAAGAAATCATGTAATAATCACCTAAAGGGCAGCAATTCTGCTAAAATTATTTGTCAAATGCTTTTTGTCAGTTACAAACATGCTGCTTGTGTCCAAGAGAATACTGACAAAGTTTACAATGCTTACAATTAACTTTGTTTAAATTTAGGCCAATATGCAAAAACTCTTAACTATCTGATCTAATTTTTCATTCATTAACTTTGTACATTGTGAAAATGCATTTTTGTTTTCAATTATTAAGGAAAAACTCATGATTATTTTACCTTTGGTACTGTATCCTCCCAAAATTGAAGTTTTCTTATGGGACAAAATTATTTTGAAATCTGTATACAAGTAATTTAAAATAACCTACATTTTTATCTGTCTGCATCATTTCAGTGCATTCCAAAAATTTATTGGGGTAAGTTTTATAGCTCTAAAAATCCAAAACAAAACAAAATATACTCCAGCAATCTTTTAATCAAATGCTTATAGAGTCATCGTATAGAGAGCGATGGTTGGGAAATCCACATTGTTTGTTCTGCCAGCCTGCTGCAGACAGGGTAGCTATTCAGATAATTTAACAGCCCATCACTATATATATTGCAATGTGATTGTATTTTATATATTTGCTGCAGACTGACATAAAACCAAGACTGACCTTGAACACTGCATTACCTGAATGGTGTACTGCCAGACTTGCAGTATAATACCATAGCAATTTTCCTTTTCTACTCTAGAAAGTATTACAGTGATTCTAATACCGTAGCAATTTTTCCTTTCCTGTCCTCAAAAGTAATATAGTGGTTCTCTTTCATCCATGGATCTCTTTCTTTTGAGTTAGAAATGTAGAGGTGTCTAGTATCTCACAAACCATTAGTTGCCCATACCTTTAGACTTCAAAGCTTTCCCAAACCAACCAAGTCTCAACGGCCTGCCTAAATTTCAACAGGCTTTAGAGAAAAAGGACAGTAGTGGACAAATGCACACCCAAAGATGGCAGTCCTTCAAAACTATCATATTAGATCTTCTTAGATAGGAAGATAATGCTTGAAACAAGAAATTACCAAATACTGAGATCCCAGTATTTACTCTAGGTGCTATTTAGATCACTACTTAGTTTAAAGAAACCTTTTGTAGATTACCTTGAATATCATACACATAATGTGGTCAACTTATTGCTTACTCTTCAGTCAATATTATTTATTAACATGAGAACATAAAACCTAAAAACAGATAAGCAGTAGCTCTATTTCTTATTTCACTCCTGGAGGGTGGAGTGGGAGATGCAATACTATATTCCTATCATGTGTTACCTTGCCAAAATCTTGTTAATGCATTTGTGCTAGCTGAAATTACCAGATCATTTTAAAGCCACATAAAGTGTATTGCAATAATCCAATATAGAGCAAGGCATATACCTGCAGTTCAATGGCCCTTGTACCTCAAGGGCTGCTTTCATCACTGCAGCAGATGTTCCTGAATCTATTTTCCAATATTGCTAAGAAAGAATATTAAATTATGTCAGTGTAAAAGCTCTGTGGTATATACAGAGAGCAAGCTGCTAAATCTACTTTGCTGACTTATTAGAATGTTTGCAAGATAATTGCCAACTTTATCTGGCTCTTAACATCGACAACAATGTTTTTTTCAAACTTGGTTGGGGAAATCTGGGCATTGAAATCCACATATCTTAAGCTGCCAAATTTGAAAAACACAGATTTGAAGGGACTTCTGGAGCAAACTTAAAACTCTCCAAAAAGCAGAGCCACTGACCATGGCAGAAAATGAAAAACTGGTGGGGTTCCTTAATATTTCCTCTCAGGACAAGGAGATGGCTTGAGATGGCTTACAAATGCTTCAGACAGCTGCTCCTTGTGAGAAGACAAGAAGATAGTGATATCTATTAGGTTCAAAGATGAGGGAAGAGCTACCTTGCTCAAACCATAGTTGGTACCTTTGAAAGGACACTAGGTTTGCATAATTAATTTTCCAATCACTTTCAGGATTCGCTTATTAAACACTTTTCCTGTGTGTTTGTGTATATTTGGGGAGAGAGAGAGAACAAGCACTGATTTATCAATTATGCAATAAATTTAAGAATCAAGTTTACATAAGTGTTTGCGATAGTACAGCATGAACCTGAATATATGATCCCTTACCTTTATTTTTAGCTTAACTCCTTGACAAAAGAATGATAACTCATGTAACATAACATTGTAAAATATCTGCAATTAATTTTCAGGTTATTATTTGGCTCAATATTTCACTAATTTAGATCTAAGTATTCTAAACAGAACATATTCCATGAGGCCAGTAAATTCTCCTGGAGCACGTGTGTCAAACTCGCAGCATCACATTGCCGTTATGTGACATTTCGTGACATTTTCCCCTTTGCGTAGCTGGGGTATTCATGGCCTACACATGATGCATACAGCCTGTGGGCTGTCAATTTGACAAAACTGTCCTGGAGAATGTGTGTGTGTGCACGCACATTTGTTCTACTTTAAGTAAGTCTTGTATAAGGTGATAAAATTTTCTCTGTGTTTTCTCCTGTAGAAGGGTGTTTGTCCAAGTTATAGTTATGCTCATTATCCTTTATGCCTGTTACACTTGAAGAGTTGGCTTTGAAGGCTGACTTTTAAGCAAATTTGGATACTGAGACCAACTATGGGCTTTAAAAACATATCAGCACCTTTTTTCTAGGAAACGGTTCATGCATAACTCTGTTAAGGTCATCTTCTTACTGATATATCTCCACATCTCCATCACTCACTCAGATCTTAGTATACACCAGATCTGTCTTCTCATATAACATCAAATCATGAATGAAGAAAGACTTATTATTGTCATATCTGGCATTTAACAAAATCAATACGAGCCCAGGACATTCTGAACCTCTGCTATCTGTGCCTAAGTGTAAATTGTAGAGTGAAAGAAAGGATAAATGATATGATTTTATCATTGCTGCCATATCATGTGAGTATGGTAATCCTCTGTCCCTATTTTTCCCTTCCTCTGACTGATATTTTTTCCCAGGGTTTCTCACTGTATTATCTAAGTTTGGAGGCGACATTTAGCTTGTTTACTTAAAGGACTTTGTAAAAGAGTTAAACATCTTCTCATATTCATCAAATTAGTTGCAAACCATACTTTTTAAAAATACTGTCAAAAGATACTTATTTGCTATAAAATCCATTAGAGGATATCAGAGGTAATAGCTGTATCTTGAAATGGCATCTGGCATTCTGTTACTGACTCTACAATAGTTTTATCTTTTCATTGCTCATCCACATTTTTATAATCAGGCAAGGATGCAAGATATGAAATTTATTACTCATTTCACATACTGTAATTAATCATTATTTTGTATAAAAACTGAACTTGGAAAAATAAAGTGCCAGTTTTCTAATGCATCTTCATGCATGGAAAATGTGCAGTGGAGTGAATAGATAAGACAATAAAAAGTCATGTAAGCTTTGTCAAATGACTTGAACATCATGTTGAGAAATTATTGTTGTACATACAGACAAATGTTATTTGAACAGACAAAAGATAAAATAAAGGACTGAATAACATATATAATGGAACAATAGGATGAGAAGCATCTTTTGTTAGTTATTATTAAACTTATTAAATAAATATTACATCCAGCATAATACTGGATAATAACATGAGAGTAAGAAAAATCTAAATGGAGCAAAATAATGAAATAATATCTGATTACACCTATGCAATGCTCAATATTGCCTAATGAACTTTATATTAGATAATACAACTATTTTTTTAAAAAATCATTTTTAAAATTTTTATCTATGCTTGGAATATTATGCAGTTTTCGCTCAAAATTACAAATGTCAGCTTTAAACAAATGTTTTTGCTGTTGTTTTTAAAATGAAGCAATATTCCTACATATGAAAAAGTATTTGCTTGTATAATTAATTTAAGGTAAAATACATTTATGAGCAAGTTATCATGACAATGGTTAGTCTTCTTTCTGTACAGTAGCTGATACATATTGCAAAAGATTTATTTTCTGTATCAAACTTTTATTGTATATTAATGTGTAAAAATATTAATAGCATTCATTATGCAACAACAAAACTAATACATTCTTTAATTATAATTCACTAGTTAAAATTTAGAAAAAATGTAAATTAAAATGTTTCAAAAGCAAAAAATGTAAAGTAATTACCTATTACAATATTAGACTTTTTTTGAATTAAGTAGTTGGTATTATAAACTCAAAATGATTCATAAGGTATACAGCTAGTCCTTGGCTTACAACCATTGCTTTAGTGACCATTCAAAGTTACAACAGTGCTTGTAACTTTGAAAAATTGGAAATTGGAAAATAGAAAAAGGGTGATTAAAACATTGGTTTTTGTAAAGTTGTAAACAGATTAATAGACCACATGGATTTGAAATAGAATTTGGAAATTAATTACAAGATTCCTTCCTGTGGATTATTTAAACTTCTATAAATTATATGTATGTTTTGAAACAAAAAAACATTCCTGTGGGAAAATATTGAATGGGGAGAAAGCATGATAAGAAGGAACTTTGAAAGTTAGACACTACTAGAGGAAACAAAAAAGAATTATAGAACCAGTTATAATTAATTATGAAGGAGAATAGTCCCTCTAATACAGAATGAAGCAAAATATTCTACTTTCAATGTATTTGGGAATGCTGCATTCAGAAGTTATATTTGAGTCCATTTAATATCACAAAAATGAATTTAAAAAGGGTGATAGAAGAGGACAAGAATGAGATTGCGGTGGGTTTGAATGTGGAATTAAAATTGACACATAGTAGGAATGATATGGAAAAGACATAATTGAATTTCTCCTCTTCTGATCTCATAATTGGTGCAAACTTAGTTAATGTTGTGCTTCATTTAAAAAGGAAGATAGCATTTGGAATGAGATAGTGATCGAAGTCTGTGTTTGTAGTAAAGAACAAAGTAGTTACTGTAGTCCACAAAAAACCCCACCCTTTAGTATGCTACTTTGAAGCTGATAGCTAATCATTCCACAATATGTTTGTTCTAATTTCAGTACATTATGGATATAGGAAAATCTATGAGTTGGGATGTAATTACTGTGAGGAAATTTTCTTGCTTCACAGGAACTTTGAAGTTAGCGTATCATTGTGCATAAAAATTCCCATGGAGACATTTGCTTCATCTTATTAAGAGTGATGAAAAATTATTTGTGAACAGTATTGCTTAGATCTGCATTACAGAACTAGAAGTCAATCACTTTGTCTAATTCAAATATTTATATAGTTCTGCTGGTGTTATTTTTTTAATAAAGCATTGCTTTATATCAGAATTTTCTTTCCAAGCAGTGTAGAATCAGGCATGATACGTCTACAGTAAATTTGCATCTTGTCTTTCCCTAGTTGAATGATACTGGCTATATTGAGCATGTTCAAACAATATACAACACATGAATGAACTCTTACCATGTCTGAAGTATTTAAGAGCAAAAAAATATGCCAGATAACATGAATTGTTGAGGTCAGCTACACTTTGCCAATTCCCTTCCTTTTGGAAGCAACATTTAATTAATTCACTGAAAAGTTCTTTCAACAGATGTTTTATTTCATTGGAATTTTGATTTAAACACCTCCTATTCAAATTCAAGCAGCCATGCATTCTCCTCCTTCTTTTCAATATAAGAAGGAAATAGCTGCTTTCACTCATGTGAGAGGAAAGCACTTAGAATTTATCACCAGTTCAAAGGTTCTCATTCTCTGAGAAGATTTAATTCATGTATATTACATCTAAAGCCTTTTTTCCCAAGCAATTCAGGAACCAGATCATAAAAAGAACAAAGAATTATTCTCATCCATTAAGAATCTTTAGCTCCCTTTCAGTGCTTTTCTCTACAGTGTGTAGTTTTATTACAAGAACTGCTTTTCAAAATTTTGCTGACACCTATCCATTGTGTCAAGACATTATGCTTGATAACAAAACATTGTTTTACTGTGATATATTATAAGATGTATAATATTGCATTACATTTTGGGGAGAAACCCCTGTAGTTGGTATGGCAAAAGTTAGTACTTTCCAACAACTCTATGACTCTCTGCCTAATTTTTTATTTTGACTGATGAAGTTACTTGGATGAAGAACTGTTCTGACCCAAGCCTCGTTCAAAGCAAACAAACACCAAACGAGATAAAAGCAAAACCTTTTTAATGCTTCTCTGTGAATTCTGTTCATTCACAGTAAAACACTGTCAAAAACTAATTGTCCCAGATAAGAACAAGCCTTGCCAAGGTTGTGCCAGGCTGCCAAGAACACCAGATTAAATTGCAAGGAAATAATCAAAAAGTCTCCAAACACAAATCAGGATAGTCTGAACTTCCACAAGACTTGAAGTGCAAGAACTTCTTTGCTTCTTGCAAAGAATCCCACCTCTGAGGGCTGGCTTTTATCCCTTAAGGGAGGGGCCATCACCTTGCATCCTTACTCCTGAGTTGCCCGTGATGCTGCAGCTGCTCTTTCCTTCGAACAGCCCTGCATGCCCGCACACTGGGCACAGGCTCTTCGGGGTCCTCTGCATCACTGCTGCCAGCTTCCACAAGCTCCAAAGGCGGAACTCCACTCTCTAATAGTCCTGGCCCCATTCCTGCATCACACGCAGGCCCCTCATCTGAGTCATCGCTCTCCGAGACCTCAGCCATCCGCACCTACTGCTAGCGAACCATAACAGTAATGAAACATCTCAGATTGATGAACTTTGATCTATTTGCCATGATTTAACCTTTTTAGATACTTTTGGACTGGAAGATTGAATCTTCATTTACATGTTGCCAAAATTTCACAGTGAACTGAGGGAAAACATGTTGAAATTAAATTCACACAAAGATATTGTTGTGAATGAATAAAGGTTAAATAAAGTTATCTTGAGCTTGGAGTTAAGTGCAGGGTTCTGGCCCTGCACTTCTGATTGGCTGTTAATGGCAGGATCGGATTGGCCTGTTCAGGGGAATCTGATTGGCCATTAACAGAGCATTCGTATTGGTTAACGGAGCTAGCGCTCCTGGGTTGTTATTGGTTGAAATAGTTATTGGGTTGCCTATATAAGGAAGGCTATCGCAGCCGTCCAGTTCGAGCTGTCACACCATGTAAATAAAGAGTTGAAGTTCACCGTTTCACCGGCTCGTCTCCATTCTTTCTCGCCCATGCTTCAAACTTAACACTGGCGACGAGGATGGGATGTGGAGACATCAAAGCTGACTGAACAAAGAAGAAGCCGAAAACGTGACTGACAACGCACAATGCCGGAACCATGTCCAGCGGCGTCAAACGACCCGCTCCATTCGACCCAGCACAAGAGGACTGGGAGTCCAACATGGATCGTTTCCAAATGTTTTTGGAAACTAACAATTTGAAGGATGCCTCAACTGGGAAGAAACGGGCGGTATTCCTAACGCATTGCGGACCAACCGTATTTAAGATGGCTAAAGCACTAGCCAAACCAGCTGAAGTGAAGGCTATGGACTGGGATGTCCTCGAACCCCTACTGCGAGCCCATTACGCGCCGACCCTGCCCACGCTTGTAAGATGGCACGAGTTCTACCAAAGAAACCAGCGAAAAGGAGAAAGCGTCACCGACTTCATCACAGACCTCCGAAACCTGGGAGGCCAGATAGAATAGTCCTGGAATTAGATGCACCAGGCATGCAAAGCAAGCTGATGGCGAAAGGCGACATCAGCCTTGCTGATGCCATTGCTGATGCTACTGCAGCAAAAGCAACCAGGTAGTCAGCTGCCCAATTGCGCCGCAACCGCGCTCCGGTACACCAACAGACAAGCGACATTTTATCCAAGTCGGAAGGACAGCTTTCGACGACCCAACACGAGGACCTCTCTTCGTCATCAGACAGCGACGAAGAAGAGGTCCATTGACTGCGGTCCGATCGGGATCACTACCGAAGTCCCTACACCCCTGCGCTGGCTGTGGAGCCAACCATTCCAGGTCTGAATGCAAATTCCGTGACGCGCTCTGCCATGAGTGTGGGAAGAGAGGCCACATCGGACGAGTCTGCCGAAGCTTACAGGGACCCGGCCTGGCCTCGAAGGGGGCGAACTATCGCCAATCGACAGGAAATCGTCCTGTAAGGCGAGAACCAGTAAACCACTCCTACAGAAACCGAACCTTGAATCGCCCTACAAAGCAAGAAGAGGCTCACCAAACTATCACTATCAGTCACACCTCTTCCTTGGATGCCAAGAAAATCCAAATTACAGTGGCCATCGAAAATCAGCCTTGCCAAATGGAAGTCGACTCGGGATCGTCTCTCTTGATGGTTTCCTGGAGGACCCTCAAACAACTTATCCCTACTATCCGGAGCCAAGACCTCCATTTCCAAAGACTTATCCTTAAAGAACTATCAAGGGAATCAGATTCCAGTCGTTGGATCCAGCCGAGTCAGGGTCTCATTCAAGAACCACACAGTGTACTTACCTCTGACTGTGATCGACAAAGATCGGCCTAGCCTACTAGGCCTCCAATGGTTCGTGCCACTTGGCATTGAAGT
>BHEV01033268.1:0-10769 GCA_004319985.1 Emydocephalus ijimae
TTATTAACTGTTCTTGATTATCTAACTCTTCCTGATCAACTGTTTCCTCTTGTTCTGGTCCTATTTGCTCTTCGTGGACTTTTCTTTAATTGGACTCTTCTTATAACCAGTCTGATCTTTTTGCTTTTTATAGGGTTCAATAATTACTTCATTATTTAAATTTTGCTCTAATCTATTCCATCCTATATGTTCTAGGAATTTAGCACTAGCACTGGTGTAAACTCTAGATGTACCTGGTTCCCAGAATCTATAAGATCTATGATTAGATTTATATCCTANAGGATATGCACCCATGCTGGTGCACCAAATGTGTGCATGTAACTTAAATCTGGTTTTGTACCGTGCCACAGTGTGAATGGTAATTCACCTGTTGTTGAATTAACAACATTATTTAATATATGATTGCCACACATTATTGCTTCTCCCCATAAATTGTCAGGTAATCCTGAATCAGACATCATAGTTCGTGCCATTGACTGTAGTGTTTGGCCTCGTCTCTCTGTAAATGCATTATGTTGTGGCTTATATGGTGCAGACTTTTTATGTTGAATACCTAACATTATTAGTCTATTCAGGAATTTATTATTTGTAAATTCCGTACCATTATCTGTTATAAGAGTTACTAATTTCTTTTTAGTTTTTCCTTCAGCAAATTTAATCCAATTAAAGAGATTTTGATACGTTTCAGTTTTGCTCTTCATTAAATAGCAAAACCCATATCTTGAATAGTGGTCCATTATACTTAATATGTAACGAGCTCCTCCTACACTTGGTTTTTTCAGGCCTATTAAATCAGCAAATACTACTTCTAAAGGCTCTTTGGTAGTAAATCCATCAACTCTATTTGCCGGTATGACCCTGCTCTTGCTTTGATTACAGGCAAAACATTGCAAATACTTATTACAAGGTTTCAAACTTATTCCTTTAGATAGTTGAACAGTTCTCTTAAGCATTTTAAAATTTAAATGCCCTAGCCTTCGGTGTAACAAGTGAATAAATTCATCATGAGGTTTCTTATTATCATAAACCGTGTTAGCCACCTCTAAACCATTATCATTTAAAACATATAATTCACCTCTTAAAGATGCAGTAATTTTCTTATCTTCTTTTTCAATTATGCAGTTAACTCCCCTAAAGGTAACTACATATCCTAGTTTAACCAAAATTCTAACTGAAATTAAATTAAACTTAAGTTGTGGTACATATAACATTTTTACATTCTCTTTTATGAAAGGACAATATGCTATACCTTGACCTTTAGCTTTCAGTTTCCAGCCATAGGCTAACGATATCTGCTGTGTACTCTTGGACATTTTAACAAAATTTCTGTTATCATTTGTTATACAGTGGGTTGCTCCATTGTCAATCACCCATAAATTATTTTTTACAGCTCCGTTAATATACATGGCTAAGTCTAAATTTTTATTTTTCTTTTGATGACTTTTAGTATTTTGGCCAGCGTTCTGGCGCTTTGCTTTTTTACAAAACCTTGCCAAATGTCCTCTTCCTCCACAATTAAAACACTTTTTAATTATGTATGCAGTAGGAGATTCATTATCTTCTTTTTGGGGTTGCTCCCTCCTTAACTGGTCTCTTTCAAGTCTTCTTCTGGCCTCTTCAATCAATCTGCCAGTTATATCAGTTAAAGTTAGACTTTCCTTTGGCAAAACTTCAAGGGAAGTGATGTAGTTATCATAACTTTCATGTAGTGAAGATAGAATTATGTAGACTTGGTGTAGTTCAGAGAAAATAAGCTCTTTCTCATGCAGTTCTTGAAAAATGCTTTGCATAGTTTCCAAATGACTCAGCATATCACCATTTGTCTGGAGATGCGTCCTGAAAAGCTTCCGTGTTAGATTTATGTGAGCACCAACGTTATCTCAGACATAAATCCTCTTCACCTTCTGCCAACACCCAACAGCCGTTTGCTCTCCACGGATATGAACAAGTTGCTGGTCAGACAGTGTTAGTCCTATTATGCAAATAGCTTGTTCATTTTTCTGCCTAAAACTTTCTGTCTTTAATCTATCTTCCTCAATCTCTGGATCCCATTCCTCTACGTTTGGTGGGTTTTCAATTATGTTCCACAGACCTTCTCTTCGTAGAAGCAGACTACATTTCATAGACCATGAAACATAGTTTGTTCCATCCAGCTTGGATATAAGGGACAAACTTTGTAGATTGACTTGTGCCATGTTTTCTTTATATGGATATAAAAATATAATTAATAAAACACAGCTGTCTGTTTACTGTAATGTGTAACAACACAAACTCTCACTTTTTACATAAATCTGTTTTATCCTAGTTAAACTGACTTTGCAGCCTCTGGGCCCATAACCATTGTTAAGCCTGGATTCCCCAACCAGGGTTAAGGAGACAAGCTAAACAGAATGTGCAGCATTAGTCAGATAGGCACACAGATAAATGAGTGAGATAAGCTTGTATGTTTGTTAACATACAGTAAAAATAACAGATATGCTTGTGCTATCAAAAATATAGTTTATTCCATTTAGAGTTTATAGCATAGTCAAAATAACAGTCCATTAGTCATGTATCATTTTAGTCAGTCCATTCAAGGATACTCAGTTAGCAAAGTCCGTGTAGAATATCCAATGTCAGTTCACTTACAATAAATCAACAGTCCTTCTCTCTCCCGTTCGAGTAAGGAAAAATGCAGTCTTCAAACCATCCAGTAATTAGGGATCATCAAGCCAGAGAGAGCAAGCTGAGAGAACTAATAAACTATGATAACATATTTATTATTTTACCTAAACCAGTTCGGGTAAACAATGTTATCCCTAACAGGTCCATTCCCGATTGAGGCGGTCATCAACCCTGTGGCATATCGACTCACCTTACCATGCTCCGTGCCCATTCATCCTGTCTTCCATCATTCCTTCTTGGTTCCTGACTCCCCGGAGTGTCCTCTGCGTGCTCCCACTGGTACGGCTTCTCCATCAACGCCTCATGAGGAGGCTGATGTTGATGACACGGTGGTCAGCGTTACTGATTCGTGTTGGCTAAAGGGTCGTTTCCAGTACTTAGTCAGGAGGAGAGCGGATGACTCAGAGGTTTTTTCATGGACAGATGCGTCCGCTGTTCATGCTCCAGACATTATCCGGGACTTCCATGAATGTTTCTCTTCGAAACTGCATCCGGATCGTCAGACCCGAGGGAAGGGCCCTGCGGTGAGGGATAGTGTTGTGACTCTGGGTTTGGAATCTGCTCCTGTGGCAGATATGAGTTCAAGCGACGAGGATATAGCAGCAAAATATGAGCCGGCATTGCTTAGTGACTTGGATAGTAACCAGGATGAGGAGATGGATTTAACAAGGGGAGATAAACCTAATTTAATGGAGTTGTCAGGACCTTCAACCTTTGCTGGTTCTTTATCTGAGCAGCAGCCAGGAATGGCTGTCAAGGAAGGCATGAGAGAGTTTTCCAGTGGAGAAGAAAACTTGGAGAACTTATGGCTTGACGTCAGAAACAGAAGGAGGCTCAGATGCCAATCTCAATTAAGAAGGAGGCGTCGAGCCAGTAACTAATTAGGGAAATTAACACGCTCCATAAAAGGACATGGCTGGGCTGGTGGAACTTGCCAGAAGCAAAGTGTCTAAATGGAGTGTAGACATGCAGCAAACTCTCTGAGGCTTGTGAATTACTGCTACGCCAGGATTGCTGGACAGAATGTGGATTTATTGCTGTGTTTTGGAATTACTCCAGCCATTCTCTTGTGGGGGTTTGTTTTTGATTTGAGTTAATTCTGAAACGGCTGCATTTTGTTTTGCCCACCTGCAATTAAAGGGGAGACATAACATAAAATTATGCAATAATATCTTCATATGTAACCATGTATTCTTCCAGTTCCACATCATCTAAGACCTATTCTCATACAGCTTGGAACAGAGTAGAGATTAGAGCTGCAAACAAAAAAATATTAAAACCAGGAGACCTGGCACCACAGCTAAAATTTCCTATGCAGCCCACAACAAATTCACTTCACTAAAATCATTTATCCCAGTACTTGGGGAAAAAGTCAGGTCTTAAGTGTTTAAGGAGGGGGGCAGAGGTGGTATTCATCAGGTTCTGACCAGTTCTGGATAACTGGTAGTGGAAATTTTGAGTAGTTCATAGAACCGGCAAATACCACCTCTGACTGGAGATTTTACAGTATCCTTCCTCTGCCACGCCCACCAAGCCACGCCCACAGAACCAGTAGTAAAAAAATTGAACCCCACCACTGGAGGGGGGATGCTGTTAAACTTCATAGAAAAGGGAGTTTACATAAGACAGGTGCCACCATAGTTCAAGTTCTGGGTCACAAAGAATAGGGAGGGGAAGCTGAGTGCTGTAAAGTTAAATGCTTTAATATCTTTCTAGTGGGTTTGCCTCACAATGAATAATGTACACAGATTCAACAGTTTCCAACTTAAAAAAAATGATGACACTGAGAATATAAAATTGTTACAGTAAAAAGAATAAAAACACTATGTTTGTGCAGCCATCCAATATATTACTTCTGTTCTCTTCCACCTTTTACAAATAGTGGCAGAATTTCATTTTTTTCCACATTTCCTTATCCAAGCAAATCCCACTGCCATTGAAATTTAGTTGTGATGACTCAATCTACCACACATCCATACTGGCGATAAACTTGGCTTATAACTGGGTTTCCCTCTGACCTAGCATTAAGCGGCAGCAACCAAAGTTCAGAGCCACCAAAGCTCTGGAAACTAAGTCTTGGGACTGAGCATAGAGGTGACAATATGGTCTTAAACTTTCTCATGAGCTTCCTGCCTCCTGTGTCTTCCCATATGTCCCCACACTTGAAACAACTAAGATGCCTTCTTCTGCCTCTTTTTCCTTTCACCACTCAGCTTCCCCTCCCTATCTTATGTGACCCACAACCAGGGGTGGGATTCAAATTTTTTAACAAAAAAAGAAGAATGTAGAATACATTCTGCCAAGAATGTATTAAGGGTTAATGGAGAGGCAATTTCTATAAGCAACACCAGAATGTTTCCTTCCTGCCTTCCTGACAGGATTAGGCCAGTAATGTCTTCTAACAACTGCTTCTCCAAACTGCTTAGAGCAGGGGTGTCCAACTTTTCACCTTCCCTGGGCCACATTAGAAGATGAAAATTTGGTTTGGGCCGCACAATAAAATAAAATAAAATAAAATAAAATAAAATAAAATAAAATAAAATAAAATAAAATAAAATAAAATAAAATAAAATAAATTTTATTATTTATTATTAATTATTTATTAAAAATTATTTATTTTTTATTTTATAATTTTCTGGCCAAATTTTGTGGGGTGAGGGGGAGAAAGCTCACCCACCTCACGCCTACCTCTCCTCCTGTAAATGCGGCGGCGGCGGCAGCGGGGGCAGAAGCAGCAGCGGTGGTGGCGGTGACGGGGGCAGAAGCAGCAGCGGCAGCAGCGGTGGCGGGGGCAGAAGCAGCAGCGGCAGCAGCGGTGGAGGCAGAAGCAGCAGTGGTGGTGGCAGCGGCAGCAACAGCAGGAGGTGGCGGGATGGGAGTTTTGGGCTGCGGCTGCCCACCTTTTCTGTTGCTCACCTGGACCCGCCTCACGCCTACCTCTCCTCCTGCAAATGCAGTGGCAGCGGCAGCGGGAGTAGAAGCAGGAGGTGGCTGCCCACCTTTTCTGTTGCTCGCCTCGCCCCGCCTCGTGCCTGCCTCTCCTCCTCCTCCTCGCTGGATCTTTCACGAAGGTTGGGGTGGGCGTTGGGTCGCATTACGAGGTGACCTGGGCTGCATGCAGCCCATGGGCCGCGGGTTGGACAAGGCTGGCTTAGAGTGTTAACAACCAGTTCTAGTGAAAAGGTGTGAACCAGTAAAATCCCACCCCTGCCCACAACTCATGTCTTGACCTGTAGTGGCACCTCTCTTATGTAAACTCCCTTTTCTATGAAGTTTAACAGCACCTCTTTCCACAAACACTTAAGAACTTACTTCTCCCCCAAGTGCTGGGATAGGGTGATTTTAATGAATGTGTTGTAAACTGCATGGGAAATTTTATTTGTTGTGCCAAGTCTCCCAGTTTTAATATTTTTATTTTAATACTAATTGATTATCGATATAGTTCTATTGTGTGGGCCATTTCAGAGCTTGATACAAGATGACAGCTGTATAAACATTTTAAATAAGTAAATAAATAAATTTCAGCTCAGCTTACTCTGAGATAACTGTGAGTAGACTTTATTCTGATCCATAGGTACAAACCATCAATTTTATTATGAAAATTATATGTAGTGGACACCTAAAAATATTTATTTTTAGCTGATGGCCAAATTGCTTGAGAAAAGCATGATATGTCATACAGCTAAATTGTTGCTTCAACTTGCCCATAATTGCCTAGAAGGGATAGTAATAATGTTATAAGTATCTCAAAAGTCTCTTGGCAACTGTATAAATTTTATCTTATATTTCCAGTCAGAGAAAGTTACAATTACAAAAGCTAAAGCAACTTTAATACCAACATAATTTTTTAAAATATTGACAGAGAATGAACCTATGTCCCATATACCAAAAGGGCTAATATTTCTGAGTGTTCAAAGCAATAGCTAGTGGAAGAACAATCTAGCTTATTTTGAAATAGCTCATTAGAATTAATCCTATTGTGAGCTGAGTCAAAGTATAGGCATCAGGATTAACATTGCCTTGACCCTTGGCCAGTTCTAATATCTTTCTAGCCTGTACACATTACATTATAACTTACATTATAGAAAATAATTATGTCATTATAAGTCTCCAGGACACAACTGAATATGTATCAGTATAACTAGCCCATTCATTAAAAGTATGTGATTGAAAGTAACTACATTGATACCTACATTAATCATTGTACAAAGCACCCAAAAGAGCATCAGCATGAGAACTCTGACCCCTGATCAAGTTAATCAGACAAACTTAATTATAAAATAATTAAATATTAAGAGATCAGAAACAGGTATTTTTTCACCATCCCTGTATCCTGTACTCTCAATGTCAGTGAATTTGCAGGACCTGAAGCCAAGCTCATATTTCCTAACTAATTATTTGATCCTTCAAATCACTAAAAAGATTGGAATAATATTTTCCCTAAGATGAATCCTAGAACAAAAACAGAAAAAACCATAAGAAATTGGTATCTACAGTGTTTGATACTTGTACATCAGCTACTCTGCTCTGTAGAAATCTTTGGCCAAATATAATTAGCTGATTTTAGCTGATACTGTCAAGTTTGAGGCATGGGCGTTAATGAATGGAGACGAGCCAGTTAAACGGTGAACTTCAACTCTTTTTATCACATAGTGACAGCTCAGAAAAACAGGGCAGCTATGACCCTCTTATATAGATAACCCAATAACTATTTAACCAATAAGAACTCAGGAGCGCTTGCTCCATTGAACCAATACGAAAGCTCTGTTAATGGCCAATCAGATTCCCCTGAACGGGCCAATCCGATCCTGCCATTAGACAGCCAATCAGAAGTGCAGGGCCAGAACCCTGCACTTAACTCCAAGCTCGAGCTCCAAGCTCCAAGTTCGGCTTCCGCTGTGCGTCCTGCTTTTGGCTATCATTCTGCTGAGGTAGATCATTGTTTAGCAGAGGGGTTTCTTCAGGTTCAGCATTCACGTTTCCGTCCTCTCCACTATTGTCGGTAGCTCCTTGAGGTAGACCTATTACCGTCTCTAGATCTCTTTCCTGTGTCTCTATTCCACTGTCGATTCTACCGAACGGGTTTTCTTCTATCGGTTTTCTTGCTCTTGACTCCAAGCTCAAAATAACTTTATTACATTCTATGCATTCACAACACCCCTTCCCCCTGGCTTCTTTTTACAGGGCGCAGTTACATAGTCCTTGAGATAGGACGGTTGCTTTATTAGTCTGCTTGACTTTTGCTGTGTGTCCTGCTTTTGGCTACCATTCTGCTGAGGTAGGTTGTTGTTTAGCGAAGGGGTTTCTTCAGGTTCAGTGTTCTCGTCTCCGTCCTCTCCGCTGTTGTCGGTAACTCCTTGAGGTAGACCTACTACTGTCTCTAGGTCTCTTTCCTGTCTCTCTATTCCGGTATCGATTCTTCCGAACGGGTTTTCTTCTCTCGGGGTTTCGTCTTCTTCTGTATCTCCGCCCCCCTCAGTTTGGTCATAAGGGAGTTCAGAAATGTCTGAGCGGAGCCGTGATCATAACTGATCGATATGGCGTTTCCAAATTTTGTCGTCGAAGCATATTACAATGTAGGATCTTGGGCCAGTTACATGAATGATTGTTGCTACAACCCACAGCGGATCACCGGACAGGTTTTTAGCGTATACGCAATCGCCTACCTGGAAGGTACGGCATCGGCTGCTGGATCCGAGTGGTTTTTCCGGCTCATAAGCTGGGTGTAACCGGTCGAGGTGGGAGCGGAGCCTACGTCCCATTAGCAGTTCAGCGGGAGTTTTATTAGTGATGCTGTGCGGTGTGATGTGTTGTAGGAAGAGGATTCGGTTGATTTTGTCATCAATGTTATCCTAGTCCAATTTCTGCAAAGTCTTTTTGACGAATTGAAACATGTGTTCAGCCCTTCCATTGGTAGCAGGATACACAGGCGAGATGAGCGCATGTCAGATACTGCGGTCAGCAGGTAGTGCTCGAAGGACAGCGCGGTAAATTGGGGCCCGTTGTCGGATACCAGAACGTCTGGCAGTCCGTGGGTCGCAAACAGTCTTTCCAGTCTTTTGATGACTGCTTCAGTGGTTGTGTTCATCATATGGTGAATCTCAAGCCAATTCGAGTAGGCGTCGACAGTTATAAGAAAGGTGTGGCCTTTTGTCGGCCCTGCAAAGTCCAAGTGAATACGGGACCAGGGTCCTCGTGGCGTTTCCCACTCAGTTGGAATGGCTTTTGGTGGGGCGTTGCTCAATTCCTGACATCTATGACAAGTTTTAACCCAGTTCTCAATGTGTTTGTCGATGCCAGGCCACCAAGCGTAGCTTCGCGCAAGGGCCTTCATTCTCACGATACCGGGATGGCCATCGTGCAAGGTTTTGAGCACTGCTTTTTGGAGTCGTTCTGGAACAACAACTCTATCGCCCCAGATGACACAGACTTTTTGTGAGAACAACTCTGTTTGCCACATCTTGCATGGTGTGAAGTCATCTGATAGCTAGTCCAATGGCCATCCACATTCTACCCAGCTCAGGACTCGCGCTAAGGTGGGGTCACGTTTGGTTTCTCTTGCGATATTTTCGGCGGTTAATGGCGGCGCGTGTAGCGATTCAATTTGTAACGTCGTTAATGTTGGAGCGGGATTGGCGAGAGTCTCTGTGAGTGGTGCCCGGCTCAATGCATCGGCGTGGCGAATAGCTTTTCCCGGGCGGTATTGCAGCCGATAGTTGTAAGCAGCCAAGAATTCTGACCAGCGGGTCATCCTGGGGGATAATATGGAAGGAGTGGGCTTATCTCCAGCTATTATCCCCAATAATGGTTTGTCGTCAGTCACGATAGTAAAGACCCGGCCATACACATACTTGTGAAATCTTTTAACGGAAGATACGATTGCAAGGGCTTCTTTATCGATCTGGCTATAATTTCGCTCAGTTTTTGAAAGTGTCTTGGAAAAATATGCAACAGGGGCCTCATGACCATTTGGCAGTACATGGCTCAAAATGGCGCCCACTCCAAAAGGCGAAGCATCACAAGTGATATTTAATGGCAAAGTCCCATTGTACTGCATGAGTACAGTGTCAGAAGTCAGTAGTTCTTTTATATTACGAAATGCCTGTTCTTCTTTATGACCCCACAACCAATTTGCCTTTTTGTCAAGCAAGATATGGAACGGTTCAGCAACAGTTGCTTTATGCGGTAGAAATACATTATAAAAGTTGATAAGGCCTAGGAACACCTGGAGATCGGCCTTGTTCCGAGGCCTGGGAGCATTTTTTATTGCTCTCAATTTACTGTCGGTAGGGTGAATACCCTGACTGTCAATTAGGTACCCTAAAAACTCGACGCGATCGGTACACAATTTACACTTGTTCTTTTCTACTTTAAGGCCGGCGTTTTGACATTTTTGCAGTACTAACTTTTAACGATCTTACGATACTTGCTTTGTTGGTGCAGCAATCAATACATCGTCAAAGTATGGGACCACGCCCTTAATCCCTTGTAGTAACCTCTCCATAAGGCTTTGAAAAANTGATATGCCTGAGCTAAGTCTAATTTAGCGAAGACTTTTCCGCCCCCCAGGGAATGCAGGAGGTGCTGCACAACCAGCACCGGATAAGCATTTTGCTGTAGGGCATGGTTTAGGGTGGCCCGGTAGTCCCCACAAATTTGAATGGACCCATCCGGCTTTATTGGCGTTACTGTTGGGGTCTCCTAAGGAGAATGATCGGTAGGTTCTAGCACCCCCTGAGCTATTAGTTTATCGAGCTGTTCGTCGATTTTTGGCTTCAAAGCAAACAGAACTCGACGGGGCTTAAGGGGGATGGGAGCTATCTTTGGGTCAAGGCTGAACGATATTGGGGTCCCCTTGTACTCGCCTAATTGTTCAGCGAAGACGTCCTGGAATTCGTGGACGAGGTCCTCCTCCCAGTTGCTTCCGCTGACCCGGTTTATGCCAGCCACTTCAATGCCAAGTAGCGTGAACCATTGGAGGCCTAGCAGGCTAGGCCGATCCTTGTTGATCACTGTTAGCGGTGAGTACGCTGTGCGATTCTTGAATGATACCCTGACTCGAATGGATCCGACAACAGGGATTCTATTTCCTTGATAGTCCTTGA
>BHEV01033269.1:0-11911 GCA_004319985.1 Emydocephalus ijimae
AAGCAAGAACTGGTGGGACCATAAAATAGAAAAAGTCATAGAAAATGAAAAAGTTAAATTGCTCTGGGACTTCAGAATCCAAACAGACAGGCACCTGCCACGTAACACCCTGGACTTAACAGTTGTTGATAGGCAAGACAAAAAGTCTGGATTGCAGTAATGAATCAACTTCAACAGTTTCAGTGCATGCCAGGCCTCAAGGCCTCATGTAGGCTGAAAGCGTGTACCAGGAACAAAGAACGTCAATCAGCAATACAACACCATGGGCTGCTAACTGGACTGCAGGCGTTGATTGGCTACTTTGTACCTACTAAAACTGACCATATAACACTATGATTTGATGCTACTATGTGTCCACTAATATTTCTGCTCATGTAACATAATGATTGGATAGAGTTCACCGCTTGTGATGTATTACTGTGTGTTTTTAATAAAAGAGCTTCCCGAGCTCGTGATTGGGGCAGCTCACCCGAGATAGACTCAGCCTGGTGTCTTTCTTGATGCATTCATGTGAGTGAGAAGCCTTCCAAATGCGGAGCAAATCCGCATGTGGTGACCCCGACGTGATCCGTTAAAAGAAACGGGTGCTTCTGTCTTCGACTGCCTATCTCACCCGGCCGGACAAGCCAGCTGCAACCCAGGGACGCCGTCTCATGTCACGGATCCCTCCCCAGGAATCTTCAGTAAAGAAGACATCCTCCCTTCAGGTGAGTATGGGCGGAAAGTTCTCCAAAGCGCAGATAGCACATTTGCAGGAATTAGGAGAATTAACAAAGAGTTCAATTCTTACTCTTAGGAATCAGGGCAAAATGCTCCCAGTTGCAACTAAGAAGGACCTTATTACCCCTTTGACTTACATTTACACACAATGCCTGGCTTATCCGGAGAAAGGGTCCTTGAAAGTCTCCACATGGCAACATTTGGGTGACTATTTTCATAGTAATCCCAGGGCTCCGCCAAAAATTCTGACCACATGGCGGATAGTCATGGAATGCTTAAAAATCCATGGCTCAGAACTGACCAAGGCCCCCTTCCCTAAGGAGGGTCCTCCTCCTTACACAACTGAAACCAAGACTAAGGACGCTCTCCCATTAGAATCTTCCTCCCCCACTGCTCCTGAACCCATGAGTCCTCCTAACTCAAATCCAGTGGAGGATCAGACACCCATGGGAGCGATCGCACAAGCCATGGCACAGGGATGCAGGGAGGGCTCTCTTACTCTGGAGGAGCTCTCTCTCTGTCCCCTTGAATATATAGGGGATGGAGCCGGAAATATGGTGCCTAGACTTGAACCTTTACCCATGAAATTAATTAGAGATTTAAAACAAGCCGTGGCCATGTACGGCATCCAGGCACCATATGTCAGAGGCTTCATTAACACCATCAGCACCTCCTTTTTCATGTTACCCCAAGATTGGAAAGATCTTTTCCGTATGATACTGACGGGACTGCAGTATGTTGTTTGGGAGTCAGACTTTTGCGCTGAAGCTGAAAAATTTGCCCGCAATTGTGGCGCGGCCGCGAGAGTGGATCAAATTTTCGGTATGGGCTGATTTATGGACTTAACAGCTCAGATGGCGCTCCCATCATGTATCCTTGCCCTTATCAGTATCATAGCAGTCAAAGCCCTTGACAAGGTTGATGATCCTACCTCTGGCATCGTAGGATCTTTTTCAAAAATTACTCAAGGCTCACATCAGCCTTATGCTGAGTTCGTAGAGGAACTTCAGAAAGCCATTCAGAGACAAATCTCGAATGAAAAAGCCCGTAAAGAGCTTCTGTTAAAACTGGCCATTGAAAATGCAAATGAGGATTGCAAGAGGATTCTGTAGCCTCTATCTGCCCGAGGGGGGGCTTCCCTCTCGGACTATCTAAAGGCTTGCAGAATCGTGGGAACTGTCTCCTACAATATGGAGCATCTGGCCATGGCCTTGCAGCAAGCAAATTCTCAAAACAGGCCAGCCGGAAACTGCTTCAATTGTGGGAAGCCAGGCCATTTCAAAGCACAATGCAGAGCCAGAGACAATACACAAAACAACACCAAGCCTAAGACGATATGCCCAAGGTGCAAGAAAGGATACCACTGGGCAAACCAGTGTCGCAGCAACATTCCTCAGCCACAGGGAAACTAGAGGAGGGGCGATCAGCCAGCCTCGCTCCAAAGCCTGACTCCATATCTTTCCAACTAATTGCCTCCGAAGATATGGAAATTAATATCCCAGGCCCTGTTTACTTTCTCCCTACATGCCTGAAAACGATCCCTCCTGCCATGACTCCCCTCATAATTTATCCCATCTGAGACCTCATGGCAAGGGGAATCATTGCTTCTCCGTTTCTGAGAGATTCCGACGACTTTTCCTCAGTGGCCATGGCAATAATTGGAAATACTCCCACAAAATTTAGCAAGGGAGAATTAGTAGCAACCGCTATTCCGGTACCTGTTAAAATGGCTGATGCATGGGCATTTACTGTCCATCAGACAGTGGAACAAGCCAGGCCTGTGTTACAATTCACAATCCGTAACAAAGTCTTTTCGGGTCTCTTAGATACTGGAGCTGACGTAAGTGTCATCCGAACGGCTGAGTGGCCAGACAATTGGCTTTTGGAAACTGCCCCAGCTGTTCGGGGAGTGGGAGGAGTTCAGCACGCCCACCGTAGCAAACACTGGCTACCGGTGAGTTCCTCTGATATTTCTCGCACTGCCTACCTCCAACCCTTGGTCCTTCCGCTACATACTAACCTGTGGGGCCGTGATCTTATGTCTCAACTTAACGCAAAACTCATTATCGATTAATGGAATCTTTTGCTAGAACTCCACTGCGGCTACAATTAAAAACCACAGAACCTGTTTGGGTAGATCAATGGCCCCTCACTATAGACAAACTAGAGGCCCTGCAATCACTTGTTCAGGACCAAATTGTCAAAGGGCACGTTGAACCATCTGTCAGCCCATATAACACCCCCATTTTTGTCATAAAGAAAAAGTCAGGAAAATGGAGGCTATTGCAGGACTTACGAGCCATGAACACTATAATAAAACCAATGGGGGCATTACAATGTGGTCTTTCAAATTCCAAAATCATCCCTGAAAAATTTGATCCAATGGTCACTGATTTAAAAGACTGCTTCTTTTCTATCCCTCTGCATGAACAAGATCATGCCTTATTCGCTTTTACACTGCCTTGCTTAAACAACTCCTCTCCCTCCTCCCGCTTTCAGTGGAAAGTCCTACCTCAAGGTATACTCAATAACCCCACCATGTGTCAACACTATGTCAATAATGTCTTGCTACCCTATTGTTCTGCTTTTCCACAATTTCTGGTGTATCATTACATGGACGATATCCTTGTTGCAGCTCCTGGGCCACCGGGTATGGTGTTCACTTCATTTTCCTTCCTGAAAGCTGTTCTTGCAAAAGGTGCAAGTACTAACTCCATATGCATATCTGGGCTATAAAATGCTTTCTGTTACTGCCTATCCTTCACTTCCCTCTCTGTCTCTGCCTTCTCAACCCATCCTGGTTTAACTTCAGCAATATCTGGGTATCATTAACTGGGCTCGACCTTTCCTGTCTTTAACCACTGATATTCTTTCTCCATTGTTTGAAGCCCTTACCTGGGGGAAAAAGCCTGCTGACATAATATCCTTGCAGCAACCTCAGCTTCAAGCAATAACTCAAATAGAAGAAAATATCCGAAAAATATGGGTAGACAGAGCTCCTGCCAATACTCCTTTAGATATGGTCATTTTAGCCACCCCGAGGCTTATGACTGCGGCAGTAAGTCAAAAGGACCAAAAACTCCACATCATAGAGTGGATCCATCTTTCCCATACGCCACGATGCTCCATCACTTCCAAATCAACTCAATTGGCTCAATTGACCATAAAAGGCAGGAGTCATGCAAAATTACTTATGGGAATAGATGTCTCCACAATTTTCATCCCTTTTTCGCTACAAATATGGGAATCTCTATTCCAAAACTCCCAAGAAATTCAGTTTGCCTTAGCTGATTGACCTGGACTAGTTTCCTGCCACCCGCCCGCTGATCCACATTTTCAAATCATTTGGACAATACCCATTTCTTTTTCCTCTCCCATCAGCAAAAGGCCTTTGGTCAATGCCTTGACTATATTTGCTGATGGCAGTTGGGAACGAGGGGCATGCGCTTGGCAAAGGAATGGGGTGTGGCACACTAAAGCCACCCCTGTGCAAACATCACCACAAAGGGCTGAGCTTGCTGCAACCATATTAGTCCTCCAGAATTTTAACGAACCCCTCAACTTGATTCTAGACAGCCTATATATTACCCAAATAGTCTCTACTATTCACGATTCTTACCTCTCTCCCGCTATTGATAAAAACCTTCTGTCTCTTTTTGTTACATTGCAACACCTTGTTGCACAGCGTCAGCACCCCCTCTTTGTAGCACACATCTGCAGCCACCAACCCTTCCCAGGAATCCTCCAGGAAGGCAATGATGTGACTGATCAAGTGGATGCAGGTATCATGACCTCACACACATTAACTCCTTGGGAGAGCCATTCATACTTCCATCAAAACACTAAAGCTTTTATGAAACATTTCAACCTCACTATGGCCGAAGCCTCAGCCATTAGACAGCAGTGCCCCACCTGCAGTCAACAAGCCCATTCCATNNTGCTAAAAACATCATTAGAACGACATTTGATCAAAGGGAAAAAAGCCCCTGGCCTCCCGGCGATGCAAGACACCCTTAATCTCTGTCTTTATACACTCAACTTCCTCAATCTCTCCGGCACCCCTGCTACGACGGCAGCGGAGTGACATTTTTCTTCCCCCCTTCCCCTGATTTTCCCAAACCACAGGTATACTACCGCCAACTGCCAGACCCTACTTGGAAGGGTCCTGCTGCTCTCCTCACCTGGGGTCGTGGCTACGCAGCTATCCAGCTTCCGGATCGTGTTCTGTGGGTTCTTGGATGGCACGTCAGACCATACCACCCCAAGGTAGAAAAATCACCACCTGCTGACATATCAACATGATTTGTCCCATTGCCTTGCCAACCTTCTTCCTCCTTCTTGCCACACATGCCTCCAAGGTCTCCATTCCATCTCGAGTGACGTACTTCACACCAGGTACTCCCTTCCTGCTGACCTGCACCGCATCTGGGGACATTTCCCCCCCCCCCCCACCTCAGATGGTCTACACTCCCTCAGCCATGGCTCCATATCTCCAGCAATGCTTCTTTCCGGATCAACACCTTTGAACACGCTCCTCGGACTAAACTCCTCATACTTCGCCCTACTGCCACCACCTATTATTGCTCCAGTCGACGCCTCTATGATTCCATACGCAACATTTATGAATCCTGGACAGTCCTCAGACCCCGTTCACCTCGTCATCATCACAGACAATTCGCAAATCAGCCTGACATTTATGTTCAGGCCACCCCTTTTCTACATCGGGTTAAGAGATCGCAGAATCCTGCCAGCGCGTTAGATGGCTGCGCCCCCTGCCTGACCAAAACCATGCAAGCAGGCTCCATTCAACTAACTCTCATCTACCATACCCAACAACCGCAGAAGTGCCTTCCTACGGGAAAAACTTGCCAAAACAACGGGACCATGTACCATATATGCAAAATGAACTCAAAAACCATTTGCTGCGATCCCAAGATGGCTGTACGTCTCAACGTCACCTTATGGGCTGGACTTCCAAGAACCTCTGGCAGATCTGATCCTGAGGGGGAGGGAAAACTTTATTACCTAAACCACACCACCGTGCTCAAGGATGGTACTAACCCAATTGTTTTAATCTTTGATGTTTGTGTTGCTTGTTCTAAACCAGGGGGACATTCATGTGGGTCGGCTGACTGGAAAACAACGTATGCCCACAATCATAAATATTTGTATCATACGCCCATTAACTGGGCCATAGGGAACCCCAACCAATGGATCCCTTGTGGAGGTTCCGTCGAGTGCTCGGGTTGGTCTTGTGTCTGTGATTATACTGGGGGAGGGTACTCAGGCTGCAATCATCTGTCACATTTCAAACGAATATCAGGGTCTACCACAGACAATAAGGTAGAAATCACCATCTCCAGACAACACCCTGCCTTGGATACTTATGGTATAGGGATTGATGGCACAGGAACAGATCCAAACACTTACATTACTATAAAAACCAAAATAATATATGAAGGTAAGGAAACATCCTTAGGCTGGTTGGTATATAATAATTTAAGGAAATTAGAAAAAGGCCCTGATACCAGTGTTATTGCAAAGAACTTGTTCATGGATATGGCAGAAAAAATTGCAAAACAACTTGCAATAACCAATTGTTTTGTCTGTGGGGGAACCACCACAGGAGAACAATGCCCTTGGCAAGCCTTAGAAGCCTCGCCATCACTGTTTAATAACATGTCTTCTGTAGGAAGCATAACAGCTAGAACAGCTTCTGATCCATTTATTTGGACAATTACCACCAACTTAATTGGTAGAAACTGCTTTTCCCAAAATGGGTCCACTCCAGTAGGACACCTCCTTTGCTTAGGTACATGGGATAACTCCTACCAGACTTGGACTGCACCTGACAATACTACCACCACACCTGCTAAATTCAACACCTCCCACCTTCCTTATCTCAATGACACAACATCTTCCCAAATTTGGACAGCCCCAAATAACATGTATTGGATTTGTGGTAACCTAGCCTATCCATCCCTTCCAGCAGATTGGCAAGGATCATGTGTATTGGGGTGGATAAGGCCTTCCTTTTTCCTCCTACCGATCTCCATTAAGCAGGAACTAGGCATCCCTGTGTATGATACATTATCCTGTAAGAAAAGAGACACCAATAATGCCTTTGCAGGCTTCCTCTGTCAATCAGAATATAAAGGGGATACCTGGACCTCAGAATGAATCATCTGCACCTACAGCGTGGCCACTTGGGCCCAAGAGGGTCCTGGGAGTACAGAACCCCCATATATATGATTAATAGAATTATTCGTTTACAAGCTGTTTTAGATTTAGCAGGTCAACGAATAGACAAGGCTCTAAACACTCTAGCAATTGCTACAGACAAATTATGCACAGCTGTCTACCAAAATAGTTTAGCTTTAGATTACATACTAGCCAAAGAAGGAGGGGTGCGTGGTAGGTTCAATCTTACGAATTGTTGTCTTCAAATTGACGAAGTTGGCAAAGTCGTAGCACAATTAACAACTGAGATGCGACAATTAACCTATAATCCTAATCAAGTATGGCAAGGTATTGATTTTAAGAATATTTTTAATTCCTGGTTCCCAAAACTACCAGGATTACAAGCCATAGTAGCTCTCATAGGTATGATTGCTGCAGGATGAGTTATTCTTCCATGTGTGTTACCAATTTTTGTTTGCACTATCTCCAATAGTCTGTCTTTATTAGCTGAAAAGCGCACCATTGCACAGGTTAATGCTCTCTGGGAAAAAGAACCTCTGTACAAAGTCATACCCTCAGAAGACCCTGATGCGTGCGCTCGCACAAGTTTTTGCACAGGCAGTAATGAAGATCCAGAAGAATTTCCTCCATATAAAACTAAAACAGAGGAGATGCAGTAATGAATCAACTTCAACAGTTTCAGTGCATGCCAGGCCTCAAGGGCTCACGTAGGCTGAAAGCGTGTACCAGGAACAAAGAACGTCAATCAGCAATACAACACCACGGGCTGCTAACTGGACTGCAGGCATTGATTGGCTACTTTGTACCTACTAAAACTGACCATATAACACTGTGATTTGATGCTACTATGTGTCCACTATTTCTGCTCATGTAACATAATGATTGGATAGAGTTCACCGCTTGTGATGTATTACTGTGTGTTTTTAATAAAAGAGCTTCCCGAGCTTGTGATCGGGGCAGCTTACCCGAGATAGACCCAGCCTGGTGTCTTTCTTGATGCATTTGACCACCCAATGAGAAGCCTTCCAAATGCGGAGCAAAGCCGCACTGGATAGTAGATGTGGCAGTGCCTGGAGACAGCAGAACATAAGAGAAAGAACTGGAGAAGGTAACAACATACAAAAACCTACAAATAGAAATAGAATGACTGTGGCAAAGGTAAGGAAGGGTAGTACCAATAGTCATTGGCGCTTTGGGTCCAGTCCCAAAACAGTGGGATGAAAAAGGAGTGGGGGGGGGGAGAAGAGACAATTCTTATTCACTCTTCCAGCAAAACAAACCAAAGATCCAGCATGTTGAGGAAGTGCTGACAAAACCATTCAAAAGAGAGAAGGAGGGGGAGAGGCAGAGACAGAAAGAGACAGTCAGCAATCTTGGTGCAAACGAGAAAGGGATTCCTTTGGAGAACCAGCACTTAAGGTGACATTCACACACACACACACACACACACACACACCTTGTTTCCCTCCAACAAGGCTTTGGGAAAGCACTTGATTGCAAGTTGGGCTGCTGCGTGTTTTGACTTGCAAACTTGGAGAGGTGCAGGAAGGGAATGCAAGCCCCGTTGCAATGCTGGGAGAAGGAAAAGAGGATAGTGGGGAAGAAGCAGAGGAAGGAAGAAGAGGTAGCAGGAGAAACAGGAAGCAAGAGGAAGAGGAGGAGGAGGAGGAGGAGGAGGAGGAGGAGGAGGAGGAGGAGGAGGCAGAAGCAGGCATAGCAGAAGGAGCAGGAGGAGGAAGGACCCGGAACTCAGTTGTTGCAAACCAATTGCAAGCCCAGCTGCTGGAGAACCTTTGCACTTTGCATATATTGGCCTTAGTGTTTGAAGGCAGGAACAAACTGAATGAAGCCTTTACATGCCGGCTGGTGGGAGGGAGAGCAGGCAGCCCTCGGGTGAGAGAGGCAAACTAATCACCTGGTTGAGCTGGTTTCCTGAACTACTGGTTCGCCGAACAGGATGTACAATTAACATCTGGTTCGCCCCAACCAACCTGAACCAGTAGAATCCCACACCTCTTTATAGGATGCCCAGGGCTTGATTTAGTAATAATATGAATGTTTGTCATTACATACAACCAAGCAATGAATGGACTCTGCTTGGACCTCAGTTGGCCTTAAGTTGACCCTACCAGCATAAGCACCAAGATGACAAACTAGGCCAACAATGAAGCAATGAGATGTCCCAATCTCAAAGAAACAAGCTAACAGGAAGCAACAGCCCACTCAAAGAACCACCAGAAACACTTCCGCCAACACCAAGATGACAAACTAGGCCAACAATGAAGCAATGAGATGTCCCAATCTCAAATAAACAAGCTAACAGGAAGCAACAGCCCACTCAAAGAACCACCAGAAACACTTCCGCCAACAAACAAGTGGACATAAACAGAGAGAAACCCCTCTAGCACTGATGATCTTCCATAGTTGGGTAATGAAACATCTGCAGAAAACCAACCAAGCTCAGAGAGCATCAAGGGCCCCACAGTTCTCCTCCTCCTTCTCCACTCCACAAGCCTCACCACTTCTAGCATTGATGATGTTCCCTAGTTAGGTAGTTAAATATCTGCAAGAGTACAAGCAAGATCAGAGAGCAGCAAAGACTACACAGTCCTCCTCCTCCTCCTCTCCACACAACCCATTCCTTCGAAGACTGATGATGTTCCCCAGGGGTGGGATTCTACCAGTTTGCACCTATTCACTAGAACCGGTTGTTAACATTCTAAGCAGTTCGGAGAACCAATTGTTAGAAGAAATTTTGGCCTAATCCTGTAAGGAAGGCAGGAAGGAAACATTCTGGTGTTGCTTAAAGAAACTGCCTCTCCGTTAACCCTTATTACATTCTTGGCAGGACTAGACTTCCTGTCTCAGGAACTTCTCTGGAGTTTTCTTTCCCTCCTTTGCTGGTACTTTGCTTGTGTGGAGTGACCATTCAAAGTTACAATGGCACTGAAAAAAGTGACTTATGACCATTTTTTAAAACAACAATAGAATCTGTTACATTAATTCCCATGTCAATCAATAATTGCTTATACAAAACTAAATCCGTACATAGTAAAGACAAGCATGAGAATTCAGCCTCCATTGTTGACAAACTGAAATGTTTCTGTCAAATAGACCTCCATCCAATCAACACCTTTCCCAATAATACTACAGTACCCGATGTAGATTTTCGTGTATTTACATCTGTAGCAAAACTTGCATCAGCATATGCAGTCAAATTCAGTTCATCTTTAGGCTCCAAATACAATGCATAATGCATTGTTTGTTTCAGGTATCTTAACACACGTTAAGCAGCTTGTCAGTGCCTTTCAGTTGGCTCAGCGTTAGATCTCGCTAATTGATTAACACTGTATGCAATATCTGGCCTTGACCAATTACTGAGATAAGATAAACTACCAATCAAAGATTGATAAATGTTCTTATCAAAAATAGGACTTTGAACATCACTATGGCTAAACTCCTGGGTCATTGGTGTTTTAGCCGGCTTATAAAGTTCCATTTTAAAACTTTTTAGTAATTGGTAAATTTTATCTGCTTCTGAGATCTTGTATCTTCCCCTAGTTCTATCTATCTTTAAACCAAGATATTGTTTGATTTCTCATTTTATCTTAAATTTCCTCTCTAACAGTGAGATTATTCTAGTAGCTTCTTGTTCAGTTTTGGTGATTAATGCTATGTCATCAGTAAACAATAGGAACAATGAAACTACACCATTACTTTCTCTTTTGAACAAAAATGGATCAGCCAAGCCAGCTACAAAACCTATCTTAGTTAATTCTTCAACTATACACTGGTTCCACTCATATCCTGATTGCTTCAAACCATAAAGACTCTTTTTCAATCTCCAGCAATCAGTTGTATTATCATTTTTGAGACGTAAAGGTTTCTTTAAATATATAGTGTGTTGCAATGGTGCATGCAGATATACTGTCTCTGCATTCAAATGATTTATAATATATTTCTCCTTAGCTGCCCACACTAATGCTGTCCTTAATGTCCTAGCCTTCAGACTAGGTGCAAACACTTCATCATAGTCATTTGCTGTCTGATTAAACCCTCGTGTTACTAACCTGGCTTTATGGGTAACATTCCCATTTACACCTGTCTTTAGCTTATAAATCCATTTACACCCTATGGCATGTTTACCTGGTGGTAACTTAACATTTTCGTATACTTCCAATTTTTTCAAGGATTCCAGTTCCTTATCCATTGCTTTCTGCCAAGCAGCCTGATCCTTAGCAGGATACAGTTTTAGTTCACTATAGTTTCTAGGAACTGTATTCACTTGGCATACAACACGAGCCTGATATCTATCAAGTGGTCGTGTTACTCGGGTTGAACGTTTTGGTAATACAGGGCTTACTGGTGGACTTTCCTGTGCCACCTGCTCCTGTTCTTCTACCTCTTCCTGTGCCTGTTCTCCTACTTCCCCCTGTTCTTCCTCTTTAATGGCTATTTGTGGTTTACTTATTTTATCTTCAGGGATTATTTGGGTGTCAATAATAATATTATTGCTGGATTCCTGTTCCAGTTTATCCCACCCAACGTGCTCAAGAAATTTTGCCTTAGCACTACAATAAACATGAGCTGTGCCTTGATCCAAAAATCTAAATGATCTATGGTTGGCCTCGTAACCCACAAAAAATAACTTCTTAGCTCGATGTTGCCCTTTCATTCTTACTTATGAGGGAATATGCACCCATGCTGGAGCTCCAAATGTTTGTAGGTAACTTAAATCTGGTTTTCTGCCATGCCAATGAGTGAATGACAATTCACCAGTTGTTGTGTTAACGACATTGTTTAAAATATGATTAATACACATTATGGCCTCACATCACAGTGTTTCAAGTAAACCTGAATCAGATAACATAGTGCAAGCCATGGCTTGTAATGTTTGCCCTCTTCGTTTTACAAATGAGTTATGTTGTGGTCTGTAAGGTGCAGAACGTTTATGCTCAACACCAGCCAATTTCAACATAGTTTGGAATCT
>BHEV01033271.1:0-11464 GCA_004319985.1 Emydocephalus ijimae
CTAACAGCCAATCAGATCAGCCAACAACGACCAATCACGATCCGCTATCAGCGGGCCAATCAGAAGTGCAGGTTTACGAGTAAGGAAAAGGAAGGAAAACTATTAGAATTGCAAGCTAACGAGTTTGCTTAGTTCGGAACACTATTTGTGATCATCCAAAATCCTAGTTGTTACAGTTTTAATAAGGCCACCAATAGCCAGCTCCCCAGCTGCAAGTATAGCCTGCTTTAAAAGGAAAGTTTTGATGTAGCCACAGGAAGTGGTTTGGCAATTCAGTGAAGCTTTTTTTCCTCTCTGGTTCAGTTCTTAACAGTTACCTTTGGCTTATGCAAGAAGGAAAAGAGGGTATTCATTATGTTCCTGAAACTGCTTATTTTCTGCTTTTCTCTCAGCCTAACTTTTTGCTTGATTGCCATAGAAGAACAGGGATATTTGAAAAACAAAGATGAAAATGCTGTAGCCAACAGTTTGGAGCAAAACAAAATGCAGGAGCATTTCTTACGAACTACTGGGCAGTAGTCCAGTAGTCGGCAGATGAAAGAGACACAACATCAGGCTTGTTGAGACATTTGGAATAGCTCAATAAAATACTTAGATGAATCATGATTTGATTGATTGATTAGGTTATTGAAAACTAGCAGTCCCTGACTCATGATGAAACTAGTCTGCTTTATTACTGCCATTTGGGCCTTTTATAACTATAATATGCTTCTCCTTTAGATAAAGTTAAATCAAAGACAGGTAGCTTGATGTTCATCAGGTATTTCTAATTTTTTATTCTATTTTGTCAACAGGGTCAATAACTGTGGTTTATTTTATTTATTTAGTGTATAGCATCGAAGAGGTCATTCAATCCCTGATATATATATAAAACTAATGAAAAACATTATACATACAAACACTAATGTAAGTTTAAGTAGAATACCAGAAAAATTATACATATAATGTGAACGGTATAATATATGAGATAAAATATTAAATTAAGGTAAAACCATAACAAAATCATTATAATATGGAGCCGTAGAATTGCAATGGGACAGATGTTATAATTCAATATCTAAGGAAGCTAACCAACTAACTGCTTCTGATATGGCTGTGATGAGATCCCAAATACCTTGAAATTTCCTGAAGACAGACTCTCAAACTGTGTCATAGTCAGGATCATGGAAATTGTAATGTGAAATATCTGGATCCTTTAAGATTGCATCTCAGATCTGCATGATAGTTCAATTCACATTTTGCATTTTTCTCATCTATCCTGACTATTTTATCTGTAAAGAGACCACTTTTTGCCTTCAAGGGACCACAGTGCTGGACTTTATTTATATAATACCTCTTACTCCTACACTCTCAATGCAACTGAGATTACTTTTTTTTTTGCTTGCTTACTTGCTTCCTGGCATATGAATATCATGGAAACTGCTGCTTTTCTGCTCTTGCCTGTTTATACAAAAACAATAAATCAAAAGACTCCTTGTAGTGAAGAAACGAGAATGTCACAAGACGTTGCAGAAAAAAGTTAATTTCTTGCCAGGCTCAGTAATCATAGTGTTAAGTTTGAAGCATGGGCGAGAAAGAATGGAGACGAACCGGTGAAACGGTGAACTTCAACTCTTTATTTACGTGGTGTGACAGCTCAACTGGATGGCTGCTATAGCCTTCCTTATATAGGCAACCCAATAACTATTTTAACCAATAACAATCCAGGAGCGCTAGCTCCGTTAACCAATACGAATGCCCCGTTAATGGCCAATCAGATTCCCCTGAACGGACCAATCCGATCCTGCCATTAACAGCCAATCATAAGTGCAGGGCCAGAACCCTGCACTTGACTCCAAGCTCAAGATAACTTTATTTAACCTTTATGCATTCACAACACCCCTTCCCCCTGGCTTCTGTTTACAGGGTGCGGTCACATAGTCCTCAAGGTAGGACAGTTGCTTTATTAGTCTTTTTGATTTTCGCTGTGCGTTTTGCATTTGGCTGCAATCTCACTGAGGTAGATTGTTGTTTGGCGAAGGGGTTGCCTCTGGCTCAGAGTTCACGTTTCCATTGTCACCAATATCTTCGGCAACTCCCTGAGGTGGACTTACTCCCACCCCTGGTTCCAGTTCCCGTGTCTCTGTTTCGCTATCATTCCCTTCGAAAGGGTTTTCCTCCAGTTGAAATTCGTCTTCTTCTGTATCTCCCCCCCCCTCCAGTTTGGTCATAAGGGAGTTCAGAAGTGCCTGACCGGAGCCNTTGGTCATAAGGGAATTCAAAAGGGCCTGACCGGAGCCGTGATCGTAATTGATCGATATGGCGCTTCCATAGTCTATCGTCAGGGCACTGTACAAGGTAGGATCTTGGGCTGGTTACACAGATTACTGTCACTTCTACCCACAGCAGATCACCCGATAGTTTTTTAGCATACACCAAATCGCCTACCTGGAAGGTACGGCATCAGCCGCTGGATCTGAGTGGTTTTTCCGGTTCGTAGGCTAGGTGTAACCGGTCGAGGTGGGAGCGGAGCTTTCGTCCCATGAGCAGTTCGGTGGGAGTTTTGTTGGTGACACTGTGAGGTGTGAAAAAGGATTCGGTTGATTTTCTCGTCGATGTTGTCGTAGTCTAATTTCTGTAAAGTTTTCTTAACAAATTGGACCATGCGCTCAGCCCTGCCGTTGGCTGCAGGGTGCGCAGGCGAAGTGAGCGCATGTCGGATACCGCAGTCAGCCAGGTACTGCTCGAAGGACAGCGCGGTAAATTGGGGCCCGTTGTCGGATACCAGAACCTCTGGTAATCCGTGGGTTGCAAACAGTCTTTCCAGTCTCTTGATGACCGCTTCTGTGGTCGTGTTCCTCATATGGTGAATCTCGAGCCAATTTGAGTAGGCATCAACGGTTAACAAAAAGGTGTGGCCTTTGGTCGGCCCAGCAAAGTCCAGCTGAATACGGGACCAGGGTCCCCGTGGTGTCTCCCATTCGGTTGGGATTGCCTTTGGTGGAGCGTTGCTCACTTCCTGGCATCTATGACAAGCTTTGACCCAAGTCTCGATTTACTTGTCGATGCCCGGCCACCATGCGTAGCTTTGTGCGGGGGCTTTCATTCGCACGATGCCGGGGTGGCCATCGTGCAAGGTTCTCAGTACTGCTTGTTGGAGTCGCTCTGGGATAATGACTCTATCACCCCAGATGATACAGCCCTTTTGAGAAAACAACTCTGTTTGTCGAGTTTTGAATAGTGCGAAGTCATCTGATATTTGGTCCAATGGCCATCTGCGTTCCACCCAACTTAGGACTCGCGCTAAAGTGGGGTCACGTCTTGTTTCTCTCGCGATATCATGGGCGGTTAATGGCGGTGTGTGGAGTGTCTCAATCTGCAATGTGGTTACTGTTGGCGCGGGGTCGTTGAGAGTCTCTGGAAGCGGTGCTCGGCTCAATGCATCGGCGCGGGGAATGGCTTTCCCCGGGCAGTATTGCAGCCGATAATTATAAGCAGCCAAGAATTCTGACCAGCAAGTCATCCTGGGGGATAATATGGAGGGAATCGTTTTATCTCTGGTTATTATCCCCAGCAACGGTTTGTGGTCAGTCACAATAGTAAAAGCCCGGCCATACACGTACTTGTGAAATCTTTTAATGGCAGACACAATCACGAGGGCTTCTTCATCTATTTGGCTATAATTTCGCTCAGTTTTTGAAAGCATCTTTGAAAAATATGCAACAGGGGCTTCGCTACCATTAGGCAATACGTGGCTCAAAATGGCGCCCACTCCGAAAGGCGAAGCATCGCATGTGATATTTAACAGCAAGGTCTCATTGTACTGCATGAGTACAGCGTCAGAAGTCAGTAGTTTTTTTACATTACGGAACGCCTGCTCTTCTCTATGACCCCATACCCCAATTTTTTTTTTGTCCAGTAAATGATGTAAAGGTTCAGCGACAGTTGCCTTGTGCGGTAGAAATACGTTATAAAAGTTGATAAGGCCTAGGAACACCTGGAGGTCAGCCTTGTTCCGAGGTCCGGAAGCGTTTTTTATTGCTCTCAATTTACTGTCAGGAGGGTGAATACCCTGACTGTCAATTAAATACCCTAAAAATTCGACACAATCTGTACACAGTTTAACTTATTCTTTTTCATTTTAAGACCGTCGTCTTGGAATTTCTGTAGAACTAATTTTAAACCATAAGATTTTTGTGGTAGGTGCAGCAATTAATACATTGTCAAAGTAGGGGATCACGCCTTTAATCCCTTGTAGTAGCCTTTCCATAAGGCTCTGAAATATCCCCGGGGCTACACTCACTCCGAACTGGAGCCAGGTACATTTAAAGGCACCTCGGTGCGTCACAATTGTCTGTGCCTGTGCCGTCTTTTCATCAACAGGTAGTTGCTGATATGCCTGAGCTAAGTCAAGTTTAGCGAAGACTTTTCTGCCCCCCAGGGAATGGAGGAGGTGCTGCACCACTGGCACCGGATATGCGTTTTGCTGTAGGGCGTGGTTCAGGGTGGCCCGGTAGTCCCCACAAATTCTAATCGAACCATCCGGCTTAATTGGTGTTACGATTGGGGTCTCCCAGGGAGAGTGATCGGTTGGCCTAGCACCCACTGAGCTTATCGAGCTGTTCGTCGATTTTCGGCTTTAAGGCAAACGGAACTCGACGGGGCTTAAGGCGGATGGGAGCTATTTTTGGATTAAGACTGAACGATATTGGGGTCCCCTTGTACTTGCCTAGTTTTTCTGTGAAGACGTCTCTGAATTTATGGACGAGGTCCTCCTCCCAGTCACTGCCGCTGATTTGGTTAATGCCTGCCACTTCAATGCCGAGTGGCACGAACCATTGGAGGCCTAGCAGGCTAGGCCAATCTTTGTCGATCACAGTNTCGAGAGAGACGATCCCGAGTCGACTTCCATTTGGCAAGGCTGATTTTTGATGGTCACTGTAATTCGGATTTTTTTGGCATCCAAGGAAGAGGCGTGACTGATAATGATAGTTTGGTGAGCCTCTTCTCGCTTCGTGGGGCGATTTAAGGTTCGGTTTCTGTAGGAATGGTTTACTGGTTCTCGCCTTACAGGACGGTTTCCTGTCGATTGGCGATAGTTAGCCCCCTTCGAGGTCTGGCCGGGTCCCTGTAAGCTTCGGCAGACCTGTCCGATGTGGCCTCTCTTCCCGCACTCATGGCAGAGCGCGTCGCAGAATTTGCATTCGGACCTGGAATGGTTGGCTCCACAGCCAGCGCAGGGGTGTAGGGACTTTGGGTAGTGTCCCAATCAGACCGCAGTCGATGGACCTCTTCTTCGTCGCTGTCTGACAACGAAGAGAGGTCCTCGTGGTGGGTCGTCGAAAGCTGTTCTTCCGACTTGGGTGAAATGTCACCTGTCGGTTGGTGTACCGGAGCGCGGTTGAGGCGCAATTGGGCAGCCAACTTCCTGGTTGCTTCTGATGCAGTAGAATCAGCGATGGCATTGGCAAGGCTGATGTCACCTTTCGCCATCAGCTTGCTTTGCACGCCTGGTGCATCTAATCCCAGGACTATTCTATCTTTCAATGCCTGTTCCAGGTCGGCAAACTCGCAGAGGCCTCCCAGGTTTCAGAGGTCTGCGATGAAGTCGGCGACGCTTTCTCCTTTTTTCTGGTTTCTTTGGTAGAACTCGTGCCGTCTTACGAGCGTGGGCACGGTCGGTGCGTAATGGGCTCTCAGTAGGGGTTCGAGGACGTCCCAGTCCATAGCCTTTACTTCTGCGGATTTGGCTAGTGCTTTAGCCNTTGGCCCGCAATGCATTAGGAATACTGCCCGTTTCTTCCTGGTTGAGGCATCCTTTAAATTGTTAGTTTCCAAAAACATTTGGAAACGATCCATGTAGGACTCCCAGTCCTCTTGTGCTGGGTCGAATGGAGCGGGTGGTACGACGCGGCTGGACATGGTTCTGTCGTTGTGCGTGGTCAGTCACGTGCTCGGCTTCTTCTTTGTTCAGTCAGCTCTGACGTCTCCACATCCCACCTTCATCGCCAGTGTTAAGTTTGAAGCATGGGCGAGAAAGAATGGAGACGAGCCGGTGAAACGGTGAACTTCAACTCTTTATTTACATGGTGTTACAGCTCAACTGGACGGCTGCTATAGCCTTCCTTATATAGGCAACCCAATAACTATTTTAACCAATAAGAATCCAGGAGCGCTAGCTCCGTTAACCAATACAAATGCCCCGTTAATGGCCAATCAGATTCCCCTGAATGGACCAATCCGATCCTGCCATTAACAGCCAATCATAAGTGCAGGGTCAGAACCCTGCACTTGACTCCAAGCTCAAGATAACTTTATTTAACCTTTATGCATTCACAACACATAGAGTGTATTCAATTCATAATTCATAATGACAAGTATAATTCTCTACTATTTAAATTCTGTTATCACAAAGCCATCAAATTATTTTTTTAAAAAATCTTAATGGCAGTAATTGCAACATCAATGCATGGAAAATAAGAAAAAAGAGAGAATAGGCAGGAAAGTTGTGAGTACTTCCAGTGGGCCACACCAAGAAACTTGAAGAATATACTGCATTGCCTTGTACTTAGATTTTGTGTGTCCTATAAAATTAACCCATACCTGGAAGAAGCTTCTCATGGGGGAAAATTCTCATTGAATTCATGCATTTCATTTTATGTACCTTTTCATAATTATACCAGTGACAGTTATGGATTTTGGTGATGCAGATCCAACAAATGAAGAAGCAATGAATAGAAAATCTAAAACACCTTAAAAATAGTTGCATTTTTCTCCATCTGTTTCTCTTTGCTTGATGCTGTGCCCTGCTTGTGTCTATCCGCATCTTGGCAACATCAATTTCTGCTATATCCTCTTAACGTTACTTTTATCCCCAGTTCATGAGTGAAAATCACTGTTAGCTGTACAATAAAACCTTTAATGGACCAAGACGTACTTCCATTGAATATACACTAAATATAAAATTATGTTATTTATCTCAATTTATTTTATTTGCAGAATGACATCAGTGCACAGATTATATACATTGATGTAAATGAAATAAATTAATACAAATAAAATAAATTTAACACTGTCCTCCTCTTTAAGTGTCTCCCATGGACTATGTCCAGGGCCTGCTATGTCAAGAAATCTCTGGTAATTTTTTTGCTCTGCTGCCCGCAAATCTTCTCAGTGGAGTTTCTAAGCTCTAATTTCTTTTGCAGTTGAGAATAGAAATAATGGAGTAGAACAGTAATTGGGAATAAGGAAAATGAAATTTATGAATTTGTTTTTCTGTTGACGTTGGGTGGAAATGCTGTAACTCAGTATTGGAGAAAGACTCATAGGATGTGGTTTTCATGGTAATGGCTGTATATTTAAAAGTATCTTAAGAATTTGTATTTGAAGAGTAGTTATGGGGGTTTTGTAAAAAGATGAAAGTCTTTTCTGCTGCTGGTGAACTGAAACTCTGAAAATGAATATGTTGAAGGTACAGGTTACTAATCACAGGTTTGTTTTTCACATTCCTACTATAATATGCCAAGGAAGATACTGTGTGTCTCAAAACACATCTCAGCTGTCCATGTATCTCAATCACAAAGAAAAAAATACCTTTCATTCTTTGTAGCTATCAGCAAAAGTGTCAAGAGGAGATGTATTCATTATTTTCTTTTTCTCATAATGTTTGAAGCCAGCTAAATTCCTATGCTGAGAGGCTTCCTCAAAAGTTGAGGATTTTTTATTGTATGGCATTTAAAATTGGGTAAATCATGATGAAAACCTCACAAGAGGAAATTTCTCAGACTAATTGCAACTCTAGTGGTTGCGCATACACTATATTTCACAACCTTGAGACATATAAAGTACTTCTTTGTTCTTTTTTGTTTTCTTTTCTTTTTGTTTTGCTTTGTTTATCCCAGATGTATGCAGGGTAGAATCTCTTGTTATGAAATACAGATTGGAAAACTCATATTTTCTGCAGTCCATTCTTTTCTTAGTCAAAATAAATTGTTTTTATAGCAACTTTCCCTAATCTCATGCCCTTCAAATATATGTGTCTGTAATTTCTCCATAATTTCCAACAAGGATATTAAATATAGTTGCCTTACAGGTAAATACTCATTCAGCTACTACATTGATTGTTCAAAATTACAATTGCTGAATGAGGAGAGTTTAACAGATTAACAGAGTTGGAAGGGACTTTGGAGGTCATCTAGTCCAACCCCCCAGACAAGCAGGAGACCCTACACTATTTCTATCAAATGACAGTCCAATCTCTTCTTGAAAGCCTCCAGTGATGAAACTGTTCCATTGGTTGCATGTTCTCACTGTCAGAAAATTTCTCCTCATTTCCAGCTTGATTCTCTCCTTGTTCAGTTTCCATCCATTATTCCTTGTCCCGGTACCTTGGAAAATAGTTCGACCCCCTCCTCTCTGTGGCAGCCCCTCAAATATTGGAACACTGCTATCGTGTTTCCCCTGGTCCTTCTCTTCACTTGTTTTAGTCCCTAATCATTTTGGTTGCTCTTCTCTGCACTTTTTCTAGAGTCTCAACATCTTTTTTAATCATGTGGTGACCAAAACTGGATGCAGTACTCTAGATGTGGCCTTACTAAGACTTTAGTTTATAGAGTGGTATTAGTACCTCTCTATGACAGACCACAACATACACGCATACATATACATATACATATACGCATACAAACATACAGATATAGCAATTAGCTTATCTTGCTGTGTTTCCTGTCTGGTCTACTTGGTACATTCCTTGTAGTCGTGGCCATCGCAACATCTTCACAATCACCTGATTGTGTCAAGCTTGGCAACTGGCTCACAAATACAAAGATCACAGCACCTGGCAGCCATGTGAGACCTTCTTGGCTTCTGTCAATGGAGAAGCTGCAGCAGATTATGTGATCCCGGGATATTTCTTTCTTTTTTATTTCTATTTTTGTAAATGGGTTGTTGCATTTAATTTTTTAAGCGCATTTTTTCCCTTTTGTCTGCATTTCCTATAATTACAAAATTTAAATTAAATGTTTGAGTGATAGGATGATGTTTGATGTATCTCCTTCCTGTTTATATCTATTCAGAAGTCTCACAATATTTTTCTTGAAGTTGTAATCATATGTAGATTTACTTATGAATATGTTCCCATTCTGTAGTTCTGAGATTCCATAGACAATACATGCTGAGATAGGTCTAAACTAACACAATGAAATGGTCTGTGTGTCTATTAAAAATAAAAACTTTGGCCAGAGTTTAGAGTTGCCAAAAGAGATCCAGAATATTTGATGGATCACAAGTGAGGCAACAAGATTACACATTCTTCTAATATGGAGACAAGCTTTTATTTCATCAGTTTCCATCAGTCATCAGTTTCATTGAGCTCAGCTATATGAAATTTTCAGAAAGTTCTGAAATTTGTATGTGATTTTTCAACAAAGAATCTATATAAGAAATACCACTCATACATCATCACAAAATCTCCATAACTGTAAAGCCTACAAACTTGAAATTTGGCACACATGTTCCTCTTGGTTTCTAGGTGCTCACTAGGAAAGGATTTTTCGAAATGACCATCAGAGCATTAGTATTTCATAAATCATTTTTAACCCCAGAGGTGGTATTTAGCAGGTTCTGACCAGTTCTGGAGAACTGGTAGCAGAAATTTTGAGTAGTTCGGAGAACCAGCAAATACCACCTCTGACTGGAGATTTTACAGTGTCCTTCCCCTGCCACGCCCACCAAGCCACGCCCACAGAACCCGTAGTAATAAAAATTTGAATCCCACCACTGATTAACACACTCTGATGCTAAGGAG
The DNA here is from genome assembly GCA_004319985.1 of Emydocephalus ijimae. Taxonomy (NCBI): domain Eukaryota; kingdom Metazoa; phylum Chordata; class Lepidosauria; order Squamata; family Elapidae; genus Emydocephalus; species Emydocephalus ijimae. Next base: position 9,785 of record BHEV01033271.1, read on the forward strand.
TTCTACTCCACCTCCCCATCTGAAAAGAAATCTGTTCCAAATGCAAAACGCAAACGGAGGAGAGGAGTTTCAGTTTCAGCTTTAAGTTTCACAGCAACCACCAGCTTTAGTACAGAACAGTTGAGCTAAGCCATGCCCAGGCTCCTTCTTGCTGTCTCCTTCTTGCTCACACAGCAAATACTGTTTCAGTTTCCAAACAGACTTCAACTCTCTCACACACTGACAGGACTCTAGCCAGATGAATACCGATGGATGCTGGTAGGCAGAAGCAGAATCCCCCCCACCCATATTTTCCTACCCCAAAACTAAGCCTAACCACATAGTTTCGGAGCGAAGCACGGTGCTAGTTGTTTATATAACATTTAAAATAACCCATTAATAATTTCTTTTTAAAAATTAAGAGAGTCAGGATTTTAAAAAAGTAAATACACTAGGAATATTATTGTGATCTATTTTAACTTATCCTTGTGTACAACAAATGATTATCCATGGACACCAAACTTTTATCCTACAGTGCTACAGCTGTCTTGCTATTATGGAAATAAAAATTAATATCTCAGAAGATTCTAGCTTTGGTTTCCAGGTGGGGCTGGAAGTTGCTTCCTGTAGGTGGAGTAACAATGAGCGAAATAGAGCAGAGTCTGACTTGGCAGCTACTTGTGTTTCACGACTTCCTGTGTGAGCACATAATGAAAGTGGTCAAGCTATCTTTTTTGGAGATGCAGTAACAATAACAGATTGTACTGCCACTTTAGAATCTTGTTCAGGTATCCAACAGGTTTTTTTTTCTCTTGAACTTCCTTTAGGTAAACACAAAATTAGACATCAAGCACATAGGAGAAGGAATAGGAGAAGGAAAATGGGCTTTCATGTTGTTTGCTGCATTATTTGTATTTTTTTTCAGTGTTTTTTCTTCTTTGGACTCTGCTGGTTTGAAAAGAAGCTCTTTTTGAGCCAAACCCCAAATCTGCTGTCCAGATGTGAATTCAGTTTTCTGCGTTATTTTTTTTATCCTTTTGTTCCCATTTCTATTGGCATATACTTTTACAACAGGATCATGTATTCTTCTCTGGATATGTATGAATGAAGGAGGATATATTTCCCCCTAATTGTCATACAGTTTTGGCTTGATAAAATTTAAAGACCCTCATAAATAAATTTAGTGATTAGCCTGCTAGAATGGCGCAGCTAGTTAGGGAACTTCTAGGATGGTTATATATCTCCTTCTACATACATAGTAGGATTGAGTATAGAATATCGGCTGAAGGCATAAGAAGAGCTACAATATAGTATTGTGGTAGGATTACAGTGGTTCATGTAATTAGATTTCGGCAGTTCGAAATCTGAGAGCGAGCTGTGTGATGGAATGAGCTCTTGCCAATTTGTTCAACTGCTGTCAACTTAGCAGTGCAAAAGCATGCAAATGCAAGTAGATAAATAGGTATCATTTTGGTGGGAAAATAACAGACATGAAAGGCACCTCCTGTGCAATGTTGATGTCACTGGCAAATCCTTTCAAACTGGAAGTGCCTTGGTAGGTGCTTCTGTCACAAATATGGTAGTGTAGTATTAAGGACCCCAGAGCTAAAGTACTTTAATCAGAGGTGGTATTCAGCAGGTTCTGACCAGTTCTGGAGAACTGATAGCGGAAATTTTGAGTAGTTTGGAGAACCGGCAAAT
>BHEV01033276.1:0-11025 GCA_004319985.1 Emydocephalus ijimae
TATTACCATCTGGCAGACAGTACAGGATAATAAAAACAAGGACAAATAGGCTGAAAAACAGCTTCTATCCCAGGGCAGTAATTATATTGAATCCTATTGCATAGTGCGATATTAATGCAGTATCAGGGGTTTTCAATTCAATTGTATAGAATGCGAAGGATATGTGTTTGTGTTGTATTTTTAGAGTTATAATGTACACTGAAGATGACATTTAATTTCATTATTGTGCAATGACAATAAACTAAACTAAACTAATAATGCATTCTCATTTTGAGAGGAAGAACTAGGCATTGCCTAGATGGAATCACCAAACAAGGTGTAACAACTTAGTTTATTTGGAGGGCTGAGTCCATAAAAACCCCATATCATGTTATTGGTTAAATCAGTGACCATTGAAAGAAAGAGCATTAAATTGAGGATCTACTGCATTCTGAATGGAAACTGGATTTAGAAGTGGAAAAAAAGAGAGATCTTCAATAGAAATCCCCCAGCTTCAGGAAAATTTGGTTTATTGAAGAAGACAGAAATAGAGCAGGAAGAGAAGAGAAGAGAAGAGAAGAGAAGAGAAGAGAAGAGAAGAGAAGAGAAGAGAAGAGAAGAGAAGAGAAGAGAAGAGAAGAGAAGAGAAGAGAAGAGAAAAAGCTTCTCCTTAATTCCAAGTTGCTTCTCTCTTTGATTAGTTTCCAGCTATTGCACCGATGTTGCCCATTGGATTACTAGCATTTTAACTTTCTATTAGTTAAGTTAAAGGGTCATTAATATTTGAAAAAAACAGAAGTTGTGTGTGATGACCCACAAACATAACATAATAAATAAATGTCCTTTAATGCCTCCAATTTGGCCCCACTGTTCAATAATACTCAGTTGGAGATAAAACGTACTCAAAAATAGTCTTCAAAAGAAAGCAATACAGTCCGAACTTAATGAGCAGATAGAGGTGAAATAAAAAAAAAAAAACCCAAACAAACTACAATGACAAAATTTCCACAACAGAACAGGAGAAGTATTTACCAAATTCAAGGAGATAACAAGGCATGGTCTGTTGGAAGGACACCAACCAAGATAACTTCAGACCAAAATAAAACATGCTTTGTTTCCAGCATTTGCCAGGATGCAAGTCCAAACTCTTATTCAGCTCTCACACCTGCAGCCCATGAAGAGGATCAAGGCCCTCTCCTCCTGAGGAGACCACGTCTGTTTCTTATCCTCTCCACCCTGCGTGCCCTAGGATGGAGATGGGATGGGCCTGGATCCTCCCTCCTCTGACTGCCCAGCCAGCCTCTGCCCTTCCCCAGCCTCCTCCACAACCTCCGGAGCCACACTTCCACTCCCTGTCTGCTGCTCCTCCTCTCCCTCAGAGTCAGTCTCCACCAGGAGCATGACATTGTGCCAATGAAGGCTTATAAAACCCTCATATCAACAAAGCCTAGTTACCTAGTTTGATAATGAAACCATCTGCAAGAAAAACTACCAAGCTCAGAGAGCATCAAGGACCCCCACACTTCAGCCCTGAGTTATAAATCTTCTCTTTTATCTTGTCCAGCCATGGTCTTTCCCATAAGGTTGGTGTTAAGTCCTGAGCATGGGTGCAAGGAACGGAGACGAGACATCGAATGGTGACTTCAACTCTTTATTGTAAAGAAAGAACAGAGCAAATACTTGGGCAGCAGCAGCTCTTTTATAGAGCTGCCTGCTGTCAAAACAACCAATGATTTGAGCTTACCGCTTTCACAAGCGTCCAATCAGGGGGCTCCATTAACAGCCAATCAGACTGGCCAAAAATGACTAATCACAACTCGCTATTCACGGCCCAATGAGAAGTGCAGGATTACAAGCCTGCTGTAAAGTAAAGCTGTTTAGGGTTGTATCGCTGCGTTGGCTTAGTCCATAACACCCCTCCCCCCTAGGTTCCGTCTGAGGGGTGGGGTGACGTATTCTCGTAAATAGGCAGGTCGCTTCACCTGTCTGCCTGACCTGTGCTGTTCCACCGGTTTCTGTCCTGGCTCTGGTTCTGGTGGGCTGCTAGCTGGGTTGGATGGTGAAAGTTGTGGCCCTGGGCTGCTTTCCCTGCTTACACCAGTGCTGTCTTCCGGGTTCCCTGGATCTGTATCTATCGCAGTGCTGTCACGCGGTGAGGCCACTCCCTGGCTCGGTTCTCCTTCTGATGGTGAGTATCTCCTGGTTGGTTGTGAAGGCTGTTGGGTTTCGATTATCATTTCTTCTTCGGTCTCCTCAATGTTCCCTCCCCCCACAGCTAGAGATTCCGGGGCTGTGCTGGGACTAGGTGCTAATCTGGAACGGAGTTGGTCTATGTGGCGTTTCCACATCTTACCATCTGCAGTTTGTAGGCAATAGGATCGGAGTCCCGTAAGTTGTGTTATGGTCGCGGGGATCCACAATGGGTCACCCGAGAAGTTTTTCGCAAACACGAGGTCACCTTCCTGGAATGCCTGACACTTGCTACTGGATCCCGGGGGTTGTTCCAGCGTGTAGTTTGGGTGGAGGCGGTCAAGATGCGAGCGAAGTTTCCGGCCCATCAGGAGTTCAGCTGGGGTTTTGTTCGTGGTACTGTTTGGGGTTATGTGCTGGAGGAGAAACATCCGGTTTATTTTGTCATCAATGTCGCCGTGGTCCATTTTGTGCAAGGTCTGTTTTACAAATTGAACTATTCGCTCAGCCCAACCATTGGCCGCAGGGTGAGCTGGCGATGTTAAGGCATGGCAGATGCCCCGATCTGCCAGGTACTGTTCGAATGGCAGGGCAGTGAATTGGGGGCCATTATCGGAGACCAGGACATCCGGCAATCCATGGGTAGCGAATAGTTTATTCAGCTTTTTAGTGACTGCCTCTGTGGTGGTGCTTTTCATCTTGTGGACTTCGAGCCAGTTTGAATAGGCATCCACTGTTAGGAGGAAAGTGTGTCCTCTTGTGGGTCCTGCAAAATCGATGTGAATACGGGACTAAGGACCTCAAGGCGTTTCACACTGAGTTGGGGGAGTTTTTGGAGGAGTGGAGCAAGTCTCCTGGCATTTGCTGCATTTCGCTACCCAAGTCTCTATCTGTTTGTCTAAGCCAAGCCACCATGTGTAACTCCTGGCCAATGTCTTCATGCGCACGATGCCTGGATGTCCATCGTGCAACATTTTCAATACCTTATACTGCAATTTCTCCGGGACTATGACTCTGTCTCCCTACACTATGCAGCCTTTTGGGGAGAATAGTTCTGTTTGACGATTCCTAAATGGCTTGAACGTGTCATTGGGTGCGCTGACCGGCCAATCCCATTCTACCCAGCTGAGGACTCGTGCCAAAACAGGGTCCTTTTTTGTTTCTAGGGCGATGTCTCGAGCGGTCAGCGGCGGCGATTTGAGGGTTTCGATTTGTAACATGGCTAAGGTTGGAGCAGGGTCCTCTATGATGTCTGGTAGTGGAGAGCGGCTCAAAGCGTCAGCGTGGGGAATGGTTTTCCCCAGGCGGTGTTGCAATTGGTAATCGTAGGCGGCTAAAAATTCTGACCAACGTGTCATTCTTGGTGATCAGATATGGGGAGTTGGTTTGTTTCCCGCCAAAATACCAAGTAGCGGCTTATGGTGTGTAATTATGGTAAAGGGTCTCCCATACACATATTCATGGAAATGTTTAATACAATAGCGAGAGCCTCTTTATCGAGTTGACCATAGTTCCTTTCGGTTTTAGACCGTTCTCGAAAAGAATGCAATAGGTGCCTCATTCCCATTTGGTAGGACATGGCTTAAAATGGCTCTCACTCCAAATGGTGAGGCGTCACAGGTAACCGTCAAGGGTAGAGTCTCGTTGTATTGCATTAATACAGCATCGGCAGTTAAGAGGTCTTTTACCTCTTGGAACGCTCTCTCTTCACACCATCCCCAGACCCAGGAAGCCTTTTTGTCAAGAAGTCTATGTAGGGGTTTGGCTATGGTTGCCTTCTGGGGCAGGAAGATGTTATAAAAATTAATGAGTCCCAGGAAGGCTTGGAGGTCTGTCTTATTCCTAGGTCTCAGAGCGTTTTTGATTGCGGTTAGTTTTTTTTCGGTGGGGTGGATTCCCTGTCTGTCGAGAAGGTATCCCAGGAACTCCACTCTCTCTGTACAAAGTTGACACTTGTCCCTTTTTAGCTTCAGACCAGTGTCTTTAAATTTCTGAAGAACTTTTCTGAGTTGTTGTACTAAAAACTCTTTAGTGGGGGCAGCTATTAGGACATCATCAAAATAAGGCACGATGCCTTTTATGCCTTGTAAAAGTCTCTCCATTAAACTTTGGAAAATGCCAGGTGCCACGCTTACTCCGAATTGGAGTCTATTGCACTTGAAAGTGCCTCTATGTGTAACTATTGTCTGGGCTTCTGCAGTTGTCGCGTCTACAGGTAGTTGTTGGTACACCTGAGCTAAGTCCAATTTCGCAAATATTTTTCCACCACCCAGGGAATGAAGGAGGTGTTGAACCACCGGTACTGGGTAAGCGCTCTGTTGAAGAGCATGATTTAGGGTGGCCCAGTAATCTCCACAAATTCTTAATGAACCATCTGGCTTCATGGGCGTTACTATCGGAGTTTCCCAATGGGCATGCTCAATCGGTTCCAATACGCCCTGGGCTATCAGTTTATCTAGCTGCTCATCAATCTTCGGCTTAAAGGCAAAAGGTACCTGATGAGGCTTAAGTCGAATGGGAGCTACATCGGGGCTGAGATTAAATGATATAGGAGTCCCCTTGTACTTGCCTAATGTTCCTGTGAACACGTCCTGGAATTCCTGGATGAGAGCCTCTTCCCAATCGTCTCTTCTGGTCTGGTGTATGCCAGCTAGTTCAATCCCGAGTGGAGTGAACCACTGTAACCCTGTCGGTCACGATCGACGACAATCAGGGGAAGCGTCGCTGTGTGATCCTTGAAGGATACTTGGACGTGGCTGGAACCAACAAGTGGAATTCTGTTTCCCTGGTAATCTTTCAGGATGATTTGTTGCATGCTGAGGTCCTGACGGCAGATGTCAGGGATCAGCTGTTTGAGGGTTTTCCAGGATACCATCGATAGGGATGATCCCGAATCGACTTCCATCACGCACAGTCGATTCTCTATAGTAACCCTTACGCGGATCTTTCTTGCATCGAACAATGAAGTGTGGCCGATAATAATGGTTTGGTGGGCCTCTTCTCGTCTCGTTGAAGAGGCAAGTGCTCGATTTCTGTAATAGTAGTGGTTGTTCCATTGGTGGCTCAGACGGTCCTGGTTCTCAGGAGGTTTGCCTGTATCCCGACGGAGGTTGTTCTCCCTTCGGCTGGGACTAGACTCTCGCTTGCTTCTGCAGACTTTTGCGATGTGGCCTCTTTTTTTGTAAGTACGGCAGAGTGCGTTGAGGAATTTGCAGTCCGATCGCGGGTGGTTTGCCCCACAACCAGCACATTGGCGCGGACGTCTCTGGTTTCTTTGCTCTCTTTCCGAGTGGAGCCGGTTGACCTCCTCTTCCTCACTGTCTGAGGATGACTTGAGGTCTTCGTGGTGGGTAGTGGTAGCGTGCTTCTCAGCGGCGAGTGGGCTATCGTTAGCAAGTTGGCGAAGCGGTGTGTTCACTCGACGCATTCGAGCGGCTGACTTCCTGGTTGCTTCTGCGGCAGTAGCATCGGCGATGACATCTGTAAGGCTGATGTCGCCTTTTGCCATCAGTTTACTCTGCACATGCGGTGCATTTAATCCCAGAACTATGCGGTCTCTTAGGGCTTCCTCTAAGTTTGCAAAACCACAAAGGCCTCCTAGGTTCCAGAGGTCGGCTACGAAATTTCCAACACTCTCGTCCTTCTGTTGGTCCCTCTGGTAAAATTCATGTCTTCATATCAGTGTAGGTACTGCGGGTGTGTAATGGGCCCGGAGGATTGGGGCGAGGGTATCCCAATCCATGGTCTTCACTTCCGCCGGTTTTGCCAGTGCTTTCGCCATTTTGAAAATGGCGGGGCCACAATGAGTCAGGAACACCACTCGTTTCTTGCCAGGCATAGCATCTTTTAAATTGTTGGTCTCCAGGAACATCTGGAAGCGAACTATATACGAGTTCCAGTCTTCGGTTGCTGGGTCGAATGGGGCGGGTGGTATGGCGCCACTGGTCATCTTGCCGTTTGTTGCGTGCGCTCTTTTGCCACATGCTCTGTCTTGTTCGATGCGTACTTGTCAGCTCTATCATCTCCGTATCCCATCCTTGTCGCCAGTGTTAAGTCCTGAGCATGGGCGCAAGGAACGGAGACAAGACATCGAATGGTGACTTCAACTCTTTATTGTAAAGAAGGAACAGAGCAAATACTTGGGCAGCAGCAGCTCTTTTATAGAGCTGGCTGCTGTCAAAACAACCAATGATTTGAGCTTACCGCTTTCACAAGTGTCCAATCCAATCAGGGGGCTCCGTTAACAGCCAATCAGATTGGCCAAAAATGACCAATCACGACTCGCTATTCATGGCCCAATGAGAAGTGCAGGATTACAAGCTTGCTGTAAAGTAAAGCTGTTTAGGGTTGTATCGCTGCGTTGGCTTAGTCCATAACAGTTGACCCTTCTCTTTTCCTCAGATTCCTAGCTTTGCATCTTTCCTAGCATTCCCTGAAATAGCAAATAACAGATCCCTGAAATTGCCAGCTGACTTGGTTCACCGTAATGACAAACATATGGTTGACAAAAGAGCAAAAATCAGCTCCTTCCCTTTGCAAGCCTAAGTCCCTTTTTTTCTTTTTTTCTTTTTTTGGATCAAGCAGCAATCGATAGGGATATCCATTAGGACCCAGCCAGCCTTAGCACATTGTCAATGCACGTTTCATCCACTGCATCACACTTCCAACCCATCCTGTGTACTAATAACCAGCCCTCGTTCGCTCCAAATTCTCCTGGCTGCAGAAAATAGTAAACAAGAAAAAAGAAAAAGGGGAAAAAATCAATAGTTCCACCCTACACTGGGCAGGGACCACTAACAAGTGGCATGTCCCCATCGATATACAATCCGAGAGATTTCCTAGGAATTGGATTGCAGAGTCAATTGCTGTGGGGGGGGGGAAATGAGGATGGGAGAACAAAAAAGGGGAAGGAAGGAAGGAAAACTCTAATATGGTGAAAAGGGCATTTTCAGCGGCTATTACTCGGTCTGAATCTCTATCATTAATTTAAGATTGCTTGAGACTGCAGCTAGGTTACAAAGATGCTTCCCCCCCCCCCCAAGAGGCAACTGGACTGTCTGGTTTTTTTTCTTTGAAAATGTTTTGCTTCTCATCCAAGAAGCTTCTTCAACTCTGACTAGATGGTGGAGAATGGAAGGATTTATACTCCTTGCAGACAGCTGGTCTGTTTTGTTTCCCCAATTTCAACAGTTCTGAGAAGGCACCACACCCATTTACATCACACAGGTGACCTTGACAACACTGATAAACCTCCCAATGGCCACAAGGACCGATTCTAAAACAGGGGTGTCGAACTGGAGGCCGGCAGACCAGAGGCATCAAGCACAGGCCACGCCCACCTCAGCTCCACAAAGGGGAAAAACTTCACGTGACAGCAAAGTGAGCCTGCGAGTTTGACATCTGTGGTCTAAAATAATGCAAATGTCCAGCTGTCTGCAAGGAGTATAAATCTTTCCATTCCCCACCATCCAGTCAGAGCTGAAGAAGCTTCTTGGATGAGAAGCGAAATGTCTCCACTTTTGACCTCTCCTTGGTAGTGAGATAAACCTTGACCCTGTCTACCAATCTCTCTTTTTCTTGATTGTTTTTTTCTTAGACACATTCAGCCGGCCCAAGTTTCCTATTCCCCTAGAAGACCCTTAGCTCAAAATGCTTTTTTTAAAAATGCAGGAGTACTCTAAGTACCTTTAGGGTAAATGCAAATTGCCAGCATTTACGCCTACTCTATTTTCATTTGGATAATATATCGGTGTAACTGCAGAGTCCTCGCGCAGCACTGAAGTCATTTCAAAAAATGCAAATGTGGACAATTGCTAGAAACACAGACATTAAATATAAACTCACAAAGCCTATTAAAACAGAAAGTTGCATTCTGGAGAGTTGCTCCTTCGGGGTCAGAGTTTTCATGACTATTTCATTATGTAAGGAACTTGTCTAGGCAAGGACTTGGTCAGGGGGTCAGAGAGATTGAGAGAGAGAAACACAGTTGGAGGGAGAGACACTTCCAATAATACATAAAACATAGCTCAATTGCTTTTTTTAGAACATCTCTTGGGGTATAGCAAGTACAGATTAGGCTTAAAACGCTGTGTTTAAATGCTCAAAAACTTTGTGTTGCGTTTTAATAGAAATGTTAGCTATAACATATAAGAAAAAAAAAAAAGAGTGACAGGTAACCACTCACTTCTTCTTTATGCAGCGTTTCCAAAACTTTGCCATGAAGACAATTGGTTTCTATGGTATCAACTGAAGAATAGGTCCTATCTAGAAAGACTGGTAAGTCTTAATGACTGTATTAAAATATAAAACAAAAGTAAAATCTAGGATATAGGTCCAGGGTAAAAGAGATAAAAGAGATATACAGAAATAAAATACACAGGTGTTAAATACAATGAATCAACATTCAGAGAAATGTATCACTTTTATAGGATACCAGTTCTGGGTTTTTAATATATGGAGAACACCACAACTGGACAACTTTCAAGAGTTCTACAATTAATAGAACGAGTAGAATGGTATAGCCATACTAAAAGGCTTCACACAAAGGCAATGGCTTCATAATTAATAGTCATATGAAACACATCAGCTGGGTCTAGCTAATATCTAGAGCCAAACCATGCAATCCATTGTATGGTTCTGTGAGATCTAAGGACTAGATCAAGATCTGACCTTTCTGGTATAGTTGTTCTGGAACTCCTCTCATTTCTCGCTTAGGCTATCAGACCATCTCAGCCCCTAAGTATTGGACTCACGTCTTTAATATCCATCATAAAATCCTCTATTAAAAGAGGAGAGTGGGGGAAAAAAAAGAAATAATCATCAGTTTCTCTTTGACCCACTGAAGCTCTCCTCCGTCACCAGTTAGGGCAATTTCACAAGAGCTTTTGGGAAAGAAGAGAGAAAGAGGAACAGAATAAAACAGCTTGATGTTGAGTGGTTTCAAAGATATGTATGTGTAGCTCTTTCAGCTATGCAGATGAGAAGGTCTGTTTTTTCATTGATGTATATATATATTTTCCCCAGCCCTTTTGAGGGCTTCACTTTGAATTTCTGAGATTGCCTTATAGTTTGCCATCCCTGCTTAGCTTTTTTGAGATAGGTTGGGGTCATGTAAACACTCTCATCTGCTGTTAGACCTCTTCCTCAATACCAGCCTTTAGAAGAGACAGCCAGCAATGATGGATTTCCATCTGAATGTCTGATACAAGGATTTTGTCTGATGCGTTTGAAGACATTTGTTCCACTCACAGAAGTCCCTTCAGGGTATTTGGCATCAAATGGCATCCTTTGCATCCTTTCTTTCCTAATACACAGGTGGTGAAATTGCAGGAAAGTGTAATTTTTGGATAGGAATAAGTTGGAGTGAAACTTAGTCTACAGGACAAACCGCCTTAAACAGACATTCCGAGTAAAAGAAAAAACTTCTGGTCCCAGGGACCGACCAGGGGTGGGATACGACAGGGTTAACTACCAGTTCAGGATTTACAAGCTTCCCTGCATGCTGTGAGCCGCGTGCCTGTAAATCGTCATCAGCATGCTGGGTGCAGAGACGCAGGCTTTCAAACAGCCCTCTTTTCCTGCTTTTTTAACTGCAGTTGTGGCTCGTTTGACAGCTGAAGTTGAAAAATCAGGAAATCAAGATCAGGTAAGAGCCCAGGTGGGTGGGTGGGCAAAAACATCAGCAGACATAGAACCGGGTCTATGTCTGTTGCTCTTCAGAGCTACCATTTCTACAGAGGTGGACTATAATCAGTAGAAACCCACCCCTGGGACCGACCCACATTGGTGTTCTAACCCTAAGCTTCACAAAATCATGAAGCTGACTCCTCATCCCGATGAAACCCCTTTTTATTTGGCTTATGTGAATTCCTATCATTCACATCCAGCAAAGTCGCAGCAAACAGTCTTTCAAGAGTGAATTATAACCACAGACCTTATCAGGCTTGGAGAGCTGCCTGGCTGATCGCTTCCAAATGCAATGCTGTACAAGAAAATACTTGGCAAGGAGGCTGTGAGAGTTATGAACAAATCTTCACCCTAATTAAACAAACTAATTGTCTCCTGCAAACATCTTTCACTCTTTATTCCTTTGGGAGGGGCCATTCACCTGCGCCTTTCTCCCAAGTCGACCCTTGTTCCTTAACTGTTCCCTTCTCCTGGCAGCTCTGTGCATGCGCATACTGGGAACAGGCTCCAGCTGTTCTTCTGCCCCACTGATCTCTGACTTCAAAGGCAGCTGATAACTGTCGGACGGCCCTGGCCCCATCTCTGCCTCCGACACAAAGCACTCATCGGAGCCTTCCTCAGACTACTATATGTTCCTCAGACTGGCCCCTGTTCCTCCCCAACCTCTTCACTGTTTGAGTCTTCCATCAGCTCTGCTGGCCACTGGTAGGTCACAACAGCTGGATCCTGTAACATCATTCTGGGACACACACATTGGCCTTCATTTGTGAGATATGTAGAGTGTTTGTTCGAACATTTGACAGAGTTTATTCTTTTTTTTTTAAGCACTTCAAGATACTTCAGAGGCTGAGTCACTGAGAAACAGTCTGTCAGCCCTCAACATATCTTCCTCTCTTCTTTCTCTGCTATTTCTCTGGGCTGTCATGACAAAGGTGGGAGGGGGGAATCTTGTTAAAGAAAAAAAAACTGGAAGTGTTTGCATTCCTTCCTGGGTTAGAAAAGGGAGGGGGGATTCTTTTCTTTGGCTTTCCATTTCCTGGTTATCTTCTGTCCTTTTTTTTATCAAAATNCTGGGATTTAAAAGGAGCACAAACTGACATTATTCCGAAATTCCTCAACTGACCCACCCGGAGAAAACAGCAACTTTTCTTCCGAGGGGGTTTCATCTCA
>BHEV01033277.1:0-31885 GCA_004319985.1 Emydocephalus ijimae
ACATACCACGCGGTTAAGTTCTCTGCCCGAGCAATATCCTCTCATGTTACAGCTCGCCGCCTGCTCTGGCTCAAGCACTGGTAGGCGGATGTAAAAAACAAGGTTAAGTTGGCCACCGCCCCCATAAAAGGGGATAAACTATTCGGCACCGTCCTGGATCCATTGCTATCAGAAACCAGAAGCAAGAAAAAATTTCTTCCCCCCATTTTCCGTAGGTCAGAGTCAAGAGCACAGCCCTTTTGGAGAGGTTCCTCCTGACCTTTCTACCAGTTTCCTTTCCCGCCCAGGTACCCGAGACCCCCCTCCTTCTGGCCTTTCCAGCCCCAGGATCGAGCCGATCCGGGTGACAGGAGCAGGAGGGGCAGCAGCTACAGGCGCCCCTTCAGGGGTTCAGGAGGGAAGCCCTTCCGGCGCAACAGATAGACCCCGTCCACCCCTCCACATCGGTGGACGCCTCAAGCATTTCGCCGACCGGTGGGACTCCTCCACCGATGCCTGGGTCGGAGAGACCATCAGACTGGGTCTCGCACTTGAATTCCAGCGCGCCCCCCCTGAATTTTTTATGGCATCCTCCCCTCCAAGGATCCCACCAAACGCAACCTAATGGATTCAGCTATCCACCATCTCCTCACTATTCAGGCCATACAATCTGTACCACCATCCCAGCGGAGGCAGGGGTTTTACTCCCACCTCTTCGTGGTCCCCAAATCCTCAGGGGGATGGAGGGCTATTCTAGACCTGAAACGCCTTAACTGTTACCTGACCTACCGCAGGTTTAAGATGCACACCCTACAATCCATTCTACTGGGCATCAGGAAGGGAGACTGGCTTTCCTCTATAGACCTTTCAGAGGCGTATCTTCACATCCCAATCCGGCCCTCTCATTCCAAATTCCTCAGGTTCTGCTACAACCATTGCCACTTCCAATATGTGGCCCTTCCCTTTGGATTGGCCTCTGCCCCGAGAACCTTCACTAAGGTCCTCGCGGCCCTAGCGGCCCACCTCAGGGACCTCCCGGTTGCTCTCCACTGTTACCTGGGTGACATCCTCATCCTGTCTCACTCCAGACCCCAAGCAGAAAGGGATATCAGAGCTACTCTCTCTGCCCTCCAAGACCATGGGTTCCTAGTAAACTGGCAAAAGAGCCATCTGTTACCATCTACATGGATCACCCACTTGGGGTCCGTCATTGACTCGGTTCAGGGAAAGGTTTTCCTTTCCTCCGAGAGATTCTATAGCATCCAGGAAACTGTCAAAAATATCAGACGATCAAGGAAGGTAACACCTTTAGAATCGTCTAAATTACTCGGTAAAATGGTCTCATGTATCTCCATTGTTCTCTGGGCCCGTTTACACACTAGATCCCTACAGTGGTTCCTGCTCCCGTTCCAAAGGCCCGGCAGAAGCAATTCAAAGGCCACTGTCAAGGTGCCTTCAAGGGTCCTAACGTCTCTCTTCTGGTGGACCAGTCCCGCCATCAACAAGGGTCATCACTTCAAGGAACCCCAACGCCTCACCCTCACCACAGACGCCAGCCTGTCCGGATGGGGCGCTCACATCCACTTGCTCTCGACACAGGGCAAATGGTCACAGGTAGAACAGACAGGCAGTATAAACTGGTTGGAACTTTGCGCCATCCACCTGGCCCTGCGCAACTTCCTCCCCCACGTACGCGGGCGGCATGTCCTGATACTCACGGACAACATCACCACCAAGGCTCACGTCAACCGACAAGGGGGCACCCAGTCCCTAAGTTTGATGAGAGAGGCTGTGCGCCTCTGCCGTTGGGCGGAGTGCAATCTCCTCTCCCTCAAAGCCGAGCACATCTCAGGGGTCTCAAACACCCAAGCAGATTGGCTGAGCAGGACCACGGTGGACCAGTCCGAGTGGCGCATGCTCCCGTCACTGTTCAGGGAAGCGACCATGATGTTTGGTCTCCTGTCAGTAGACCTCTTCGCATCCCCACTCAACACCCAATTCCCCAGGTTTTTCTCGATGTACCCCTCCCACGGGGCCGAGAATCACAATGCCCTCCGTTGCCCCTGGCCCACAGGGCTTCTATATGCATTCCCTCCATTGGCCCTGGTCCCCAGAGTCATCCAGAAGCTCATCTCCGAGAAAGCAGAGCTGATTCTAGTGGCACCCTACTGGCCCAGGCGCCCATGGTTTGCAGACCTCCGCAACCTATCGGTGGCCCCCCCTTGGAAAATTCCCCCGCATAGGATATCCCTTTCCCAGGGACCCCTCCAACACCCGGATCCTCAGTGGCTCCAGTTAGCCGTTTGGAGGTTGAGCGGGAACGTCTAAGGAAGGAGCAGTTCTCTGACCAGGTTATTGATACCATTTTAGCCGCCAGGCGGCCCTCAACACCCAGAATATACAATGTCACTTGGCAGGGGTTCTGCAAGTGGTGCCATAGTCTCCAGGTCAACCTGCTCTCACCCCTCCATCCCTCAAGTTTTGGAATTCCTCCAAGAGGGTCTGAGGAAAGGTCTTTCCCTGAGGCGTCAGGTCGCAGCCCTCTCGACCGTCATTGTTTGCGACAACCTGGGTTCCCTTTCCCTCCACCCTCGCATTAGGGCATTTCTCAGAGGAGACTCTAACTTGTGTCCCCCAATCATACATAGATACCCCCTGGGACCTCAATAAGGTCCTGGTGTCCCTTACTAAACAACCCTTTGAACCTCTAAGGGAATCCTCACTCTATTTCCTAACATTCAAAGTCGTGTTCCTGATGGCCATTACTTCGGCTCGCCGAATATCGGAGATAGCAGCCTTGTCGGTGAGGAGGGATCTTTGCATCTTCCATGCCTATCGGGGGGTTCTCTGACCGGACCCTACCTTCTTGCCAAGGTCAACTCAGCCTTCCATAGGGCACAGGAACTTTTACTTCCGAACTTCTGCCCCAATCCCTCGCGGGAAAGGGAGAAGCTTTGGCATACCCTGGATGTAAGACGGGCCCTCCGCATTTACATTAAGCGTACCCAGCCCTTCAGGAGGCCCGAATCCCTATTCCTTTCCTTTCAGCCCAAATCATTAGGCCATAAGATGTCCCCGTCAACCATTGGCCGCTGGATTAGAGGTACTGTTTCCAAAGCGTACTTGTCCCAGGCTCTGCCGGTTCCCAGCGGAATAACAGCACACTCCACCAGAAGTGCAGCCACCTTGGCAGCTTGGGCCACCCAGGCTCCAATTGCGGATATTGTCGGGCAGCCACCTGGGCATCCCCATCTCCCTTCATCAGGCACTATAAGATTGACATATTTGCCCAGGCGGAGACTTCGTTTGGTAGACAAGTTCTCCAGCGAGTCCTCAAAGAACCGCAGAACCAGACGGAGAACCCTCCCGTAGGAGAACCGCAGAACCAGACGGAGTCCCTCCCGTAGGACAGCCAAGCTTTGGTATGTCCTACTCTCTGGATGATCCAAACAGCTCTCAGGAGAATGGGCGTTGGTCCTTACCTGACACACCATTTTTCTGGAGCCGTGAGGATCATCCAGCGCCACCCTTTTATTTCACCGTCTGGTGGGGTCTTTTTTCGGCCAAGGAACCACTTAGCATAGTAAGATGAGAGCATGATCTTCTCTTCACTCTCGACTTTGCGTAAACTGGGGAACGCAAGGGATCCACGTGATGGAGGGCGGAGCGTTCCTCAATAATTAAGCTCAGCCTTCAACAACGCAGACTGAAGCACCTCCCACTCTCTGGATGATCCTCCCGGCTCCAGAGAAATGGCGTGTCAGGTAAGGACCAACGCTCAATCCATATGTTTCTATCAAAATTGTATCACAAGAGCCATGGTGGCAAGTGATTAGAATGCAGTATTGCAGGCTAACTCACTGCTCAGAGCCAGGAGTTCAATTCTGTCCAGCTCAAAGTTGACTCTGCTTTCCATCTTTCCAAGTTTGATAAAATGAGGTCCCAGATTGTTGGGGGCAATATGCGGACTCTTTAAACCTCTTAGAGAGGGCTGTGAACCATTGTGAAATACTATACATGTCTAAGTGCAATCTATTGTGAAATCTAGTGAAATCTATCGATTTCAAAAGACTTGGCAAGAGTTTAATTCTTGTACAATGATTTGATCTTTTCCTGCTATATGCCACCCACTTTTGGCTCTGATTCCATCTCACTCTTTGCATGGAATGAGTTTATTAAGTCAATACCAGTGAAATAAAGGGTAAAAGAAACTAATTTTTTAAAAAGGCGCTTTCCTTGGTATTGCTTCCTGGGTGAAGTTAAGAGTACTGCTAAATATCAGTAATCCCAATTTTCTTATTTCAGTGTCCAAAAGTTATAATCTGCATGTCAAATTTAGAATTAACAGTGAGAACAAATAACCATTGGAGCAAATTGCCTTTGGGAGTTGTGGGTGTTCCATCACTACAGGCTTTTAAGAAGAGACTGGACAGCCATTTATGAGAAATAGTACAGGGGGTTGGACTAGATGACCTCCAAGGTCCTTTCCAACTCTGTTACGGGTACTGTAACTTAGTAGATATTCTGTGTGGGCATTAGGGAAAAAAGAAAATATTCTGTTTTATTGGTCCCTTTATTGGCAGTACTTAATTGAGAGTTGCCGTAGCTTAAGCTTTTGGGAAGGTCTTTTCCCAAGTGATGGATTTCTGCTTGAAGTTACTTAGCTGGAAAGATGAGGCGCCCTGCCTCTTTGAAAGCTCAATGAACTATTGATCATTTAATTGTTGATAGATCCTTGATTTTTAATTCTTCTGATTGGGGGCACAGACAGAACAGCTTTATCCGCTCCATCCAGTTTCTGTTTATTATTTTATAACTATACTTTTTCAGAAAATAAGAGTATACAGCTATTCCCAACTTACAACAGTTCATTTAGTAACTGAAAAAAATGACTTATGACCGTTTTCACACTTACAACCATTGTAGCATCCTCATAGTCACGTGATAAAAATTCAGATGCTTGGCAGCAGATTCATATTTATGAGTTATGGTGTCCCAAAGTCATGTGATCCCCTTTTGTGACCTTCTGACAAACAAAGCCAATGGGGAAGCCAAATTCACTTAACAACTGTGTCAAGAAAGTTCATAAAATGGGGCAAAATTTACTTAACAAATGTCTTGCTTGGCAACATAAATTTGGGGCTCAATTGTGGTTGTAAGTCAGGACTATTTGTACTCATAAAATTAGTTGCTTCAATCTTTCAGACCTAAACACTTAAAAAAACCACTTAATTAGTAGACGAACCCACTATTCTCTGTGATGTGTGAATATCTCAGAGAAGTGATTACATGCCATACGTAATAGCTTAGCAATAAAGGTTTCTGAAGTGATACCTAACTGTAAATTCCCTGAATGATCCCTCAACTTTTAATGTTTTCTTTTGAAAAAATGCTTCTCTTTACAAAAGATGGAAACAATGTATGAATTAGAATAAACAAGTCAGTAGCTATATATAGGTTAACAATTTAACTTAACACTGATCAGGTGAGAAAAAAACCCCACAGGTTCTCCCCTGCTGGAAAGCTGTAAGCTTCAGAAATAAGAGAAATAAGAATGATGAGGATGTATGAGAACATTGAAAGAACCATCCATTTTCTCTGTATATGGTTATAATTATTTTTGTGATATGCAAGCTAGTATGAACCCATTTATCACTAAAATGTGAAAGTAATTGCTTTGAAATCCTCTCTATATCTGCACTCCTAGAAAGCATGTCTTCAGTTCAGTGATCTTGAATGATAGCAATTAAAATGCATGGCAGATTAAAAGGAGAAAAATGTTGAAGAATTGAAATTCTCAAAATCCTCGGAGGGAGTATAAATGGGAGTGATAGTTGCTATTAGCTACTATTGGGCATTGTGGAAAGCCTAAGGAACCTTCATTAGTAGAGATTTCCATATGGAGTTTCCAATAACACAAGTTCTACACTTTAACTGAAAGGGGTGCTCTGTTTCTTATATACCACTAAGCTAATTTATGCCAAACTGCATTCTTGCTATGAATAGCTATGGAAGATGCTGCTTGTATTGGCTTAAATCTAGATACTGTACATTGGATTTAAAGATGATGTTAATCTTGGAGCTTTTTTTTCCTGCTTCCCATTCTTGTGGAATGTTTATCTATCTATCTATCTATCTATCTATCTATCTATCTATCTATCTATCTATCTATCTATCTATCTATCGTTATTCCGGTTTTCAATTTTACTTCCAATTTTATGCGGGAGAAAACCCGAATAACCAAAGATCCACATACAGATACCCACGAAAACCTCAGAAAACATACACACACACACACACACACACACACACATTAAATGCACCCTCATCATAACTGAAATTTTAGGGATTATTTAGATTTACTTTTTCATTAAATAATGGTTTCTGATAAAGCTATGAGAAGAAAGCATTTTCAATTTGAAATGGTACATCTTGTCATTTGCATGAGACAGGGCAGACCAAATTAATACACAGGAAGTGGGAAGAAATTGTGCACAATAAACCATCTCATCCATTCCAACTTGCTTACAAATTAAAACTTTGTTGGGAAGATTGGTATGGGTGTAGACACAACTCCCTGTTTGACATATTTTATTAACATATACTTATATGGGCCAGTATGGGTTTGAGGAAATTGTAGGTAGCATTAACAATGATGACGATAATGGGATGAATTTGTATCAGCTCTCTGAGGAAACATACCTTACTTATTTTGGGATTTAGAAGGGCAATCAAGGGAAAATGGATGCAATTTGCATGTAGAATGCATGCAAACACACATGTGCATGCTATGTCTGTTTAAAATATGCTAAAGATGTGTGTTGGCCTGTTGGCATCTATGAAGCATTCCTCTTTGCATTACTACAGCAGCTGCAACTGTTGTAACGCCCACATGGCTGCTTTGAAACTTTCTATTATTGTCTCTGCATGAATGTGCATATGTGGCTCCTTAGTTTCATTGGCAAGAAAGCAAAGCAAAATTAAGTAGTTCTACATGCATGCATGTACAGAAAGAGTCGGGGACAGCTTTTGTAGCAAGCTTGCAGCTCTTCATAATACAGCTGCTTTATTAATTTGAAAAACAATCTTATTCATATTAATATACTTTCCAAAACATCTCTTTTAGAAGAAGACTTGGAGAAAAAATTTGGAACTTTGTTACTATATATGTTGACAGCAGCAGGACTATTGTATGTACAAAAATGGAAGGACACTTTGATTTCTACCATGGACAAATGGTTGCAGAAGCTGATGGAGTTGGTTGAAATGACTATTTTGATTAAAGAAAAGCATATAAATGCTTTTGTTTCCACATGGAGAGCACTTCAGAACTTTGTGTTTGAAGTGGAAAAGAATGAAACTTTGATTTTGGGTTTAATGATTAGACTGATAGATCTTTATAGAAATGGCTAGTTTATATTATTATGAAAAAACAAAAAGTTGTGATTTGATGTCAATGCCTTATTTCATTGCAACAGAGTTGGAAGTCAATGCTTCTTTTTCTTTCTCTTAATCCTTCCTCTCTTTTCTTCCCCCCCCTTCCTCCCTCTTGTTTTCCTATTTTCTTTTATATTTTGTGTCTCACTTTATCTTATAGCTCAATAAAAATGTTAACTGAGAACAAAACATCTCTTTTGAATGCTGTTTGAATACCAAGTATGCATACATACATTACTACAATAAAGTCCAAAACAGCACAGGTACAAAATGCTGTGTGATTGTTTACTTATGGGAGTAAGAGGCGGTTTATATAATTCTACATATAACAAGAATGAAGACTTTGGGGTATCAGAACTACTGAATTTATCTCAACATGTCAAGAACTGTATCTCCTTTGAAGATTAGGTTTCCAGGCTGCTATTTTTTTCAAGTCATATTTGAAGAGACCTGAGTTTTTTGTCAGATATAATTTTTGTAATGATTCTTCTGAGAAGTTTAGAAATATGGTTTAATCACTAGCTTTTAATCTGAAACATCAAGTAAAAATGATTTCTTGGATGGATATAAAATACAACGATTGCTTTATAAAGTTATGTTAAATATTGACTGAAGGCTTCCCAATGTTCAGTTTTAAAATATCCGAACTGAACTAAAGCTATTTAGAAATCAAAGATTTGATTTCATGTTCAGAAAAAAACATGTTTATTTTCTGAATTTTAAAAATTAGGACATGTTGTGATTAAGGGCACGTTTAGTTTATTTGCTAGTTATTTAGTTTAAGTGATAAGTTTCAGCTGGTTAATGGTTATTGTGCTTAAGGTGTGCTTATTTTTTCAGAAGAAGTGATTTTTATAAATGGTTTCCCTTAAATTAATGGGATTTTCTAATGTAAGATGATCTGACTCTTCCACAATGTTCAGTCTGTGTCATTCTATAAGGTACATTTTGGCAACTTCTGCCTGCAAATGATTTTACATCTGAAAACTTTTAAAATTAAATCTCATTCCAAAAGGCTTGATTAAGTAAAATTACATGTTATGTCCCAAGTGCCTTGTGTTATTCTTCATTCCACTCTGCCCTTTTAATCTATCCTTCCATGCTTACTCATGTTAATAGCTGCAAACCATTCACTTCACAGTCACTTAACTCCTAAAACAATGTGAGGTGTAACCTGCAGGAATTAGACATCTATGATATTAGGAGGTGCAATTGGCTTTTAATAACTTACTGAGGTCTGAAGTTGCAATGCATCAGAAGGATGTTAGAGCCCTGAAAAATATCTTTTACCTAGCCATTCCTTTCATTCTCCTTAGAGCCGGTCGGATCATCCAGAGAGTAGGGGGTGCTTCAGTCTGCGTCGTTGAAGGCTGAGCTTAATTACTGAGGAACGCTCCGCCCTCCATCACGTGTCTCCTTTGCGTTCCCCAGTTTATGCTCAGCCTTCGTGAGAGTAGGCTGTGTATTTCCCACTCCTTGGCCGATTCAAGAACCTTCTTCTTCAACAGAATTCCTTATTTCTTCAGGTTTGCTTATTGTTTGCCTTGTTCTTCCTTAGCCTCTGCGCATTTGGATCAGTGGCTTAGCAGGGGAGTGTGTTTTTTCGCCCCCAGGGGGGATAAAGAGTGAGCGGTTTTTGCGCTCCGGCGCCAATCCCTCCCCCCCATTCGGACCTTCTTCTTGCCGTCTCTCCACGCCGCACTCGTAGCGGCTTCATTCGATCGCGCTGATAAGCGCAGCTGGTGTTCCCCCCCACTGTAAACGCCGATCGCCCCAGGAAGGGGCGAAAACTTTACCTGGCTACCTCTCTCGGCCTCTAGACGTGCCGGAGAGGCTTATAATTGCTCTGAGCGGCCCGTTGATAAGAGATCCTGGGCGGCCGTGATTTTGGGTGCCGCTGCGTGTCAGGCGCCATTTTTAAAGGCCTCATTGGGATGCGAAGAGGCTAGATCTAGTCACAGGCCTTCCAGCCTGTGAGAGCTACTGTGCATTTGTGTATTTGGCAACTTGTTGGCTTTCCGCAGCACGCTCAGGGCAGGAAACTGCAGCCTATCCCTCCCGGTTGTTGCCTGGGAGCTCCAGCTGCCAGAGGCCTCATCCCAGCCTCACGCGTTTTCATTTGGCGAATTGGAGATATTTAACAGCAACCTCTGGGGCCACTCCCTTCTGGGAGCACTGAACAGGTCCCCGAGTTTAATAATAATAATAATAATAATAAAAAATAACAATATTAATAAATAGATAAATAATTATTATATCTATATATATATCGATATCTATCTATCTATCTATCTATCTATCTATCTATCTATCTATCTATCTATCTATATCATCGATATATGATTATAAGTCATTGTCAATACTAATTGGATTAGATACCTTAATTGTACGTATACGTATATATATTAATAATAAGGTTATAGTTTGTATACATCTAAATTCCAAAAGGGGGCGCGGGCCAGCTGAAAGGACACCCGGCCTTGTTGTAGGTCGAACCCTTGGCGAGCCAACCGCCTTTAGATTACAGTCCTTTCTTCCATTATGGCAGATGACAATTCCGCTAAAGGCCCTTTGTTGAAGGCCAGATCTAAATCCTACCACCTGTGCAGACAGGCTAAGGAAGCCTCTAAGGAACCTTCCAAGGCTTCTCAGAGGGATGCCCTAAGACGTCATAGGGCACTGGAGAAAGAATTTGACAGGCGATCTAGAGAGGCACAACCGGTTCCTCCAGCCCTCCCTCCCTCCATTCTTTCTACCTCCAGATACCCCCCCTCCTCCAGTTTGCTCTTCCCTCTCCAGGCACAGCTCATCCCAGGGTCACCAAGTCCCCGGACCAACGACCAGACGGACGCCCGAAGCTACATTCACGCCCACGGCCGCTGGTCTGCACCAGGAGGAGGCCGCCACAGTTGAGATCCCTGCTTTCATGCAGGCATGGATGGAGCAGGCTATCCGCCAGGGGATAGCAGAGGTCCTTCAACAGATGTCCAGGTCCGGCCCCCCCTCGATGGCGCCCGAACACGACTCGCCATCAGTCAGGTCCTCGCCTAGATCAGACCTTCCTCATGGTCAGGTACCTTTACAGGGGGACAGTCCTCTCCCAGAAAGGGAACCGGAGGAGGCCATAGAGGACCTGGATCAGTTCAGGGAGGAGGAGGAGGAATTTGAATGGGGGTCTATGCACCAAGGGGAGCCCCTATCGGAGATAGACCCGATGGAAGGGGACATGTCCGAGGACGAGGGCCTCACTCCCGATCAACCCACCTTTGTGGGTCTGTTCAAGCCACACATGTTTAAATCGCTTCTATTTAAAGCCAAGAACATATCTGGCCTGTCTGTACAGTCCCCCTCGGCTCTCCCTTCTCCAGCGGAGGGACAAGAGGATGCCATTTTTAGACAGCCCGTGGTTGAAGCGAAGGTTATTCCGGCCCCGCCCATATTTCACGACCTTGTCTCAAACCAGTTGGATTCTACAAGGGCCCCTCCTGCCCCATCCAGCCAGGACAAGAGGTTCTTCAACCTCGAGTCGAGCTTCTGCAACCTACTTAACACTCTTGAGGTAGACAAGCCCATCGTTGGCTTAGCATCCTCTTCCTCCCCCAGTGATCCCCTGGAGGTTCTGAAACCCGAGGACAAGAGGTCCGAACTGGCGTTACGTAGAGCTTATCAAGCTGACACCTGGGCCATTAGATCGGCCATGGCCGCTTCCTTCTTCACCAGGTCTTCGATCCGGTGGCTCCGCCAACTGAAACAGCATGTTCCCCCCTCTAACACAAGGGCACATCAGGACATCGCAAAGTTGACGGCCGCGGCAGAATTCTCGGCCGACGCCACCTACCACGCGGTTAAGTTCTCTGCCCGAGCAATAACCTCTCATGTTACAGCTCGCCGCCTGCTCTGGCTCAAACACTGGCAGGCGGACGTAAAAAACAAGGTTAAGTTGGCCACTGCCCCCATTCAGGGGGACAAACTATTTGGCACTGCCCTGGATCCATTGCTATCTGAAACCCGGAGCAAGAAAAAATTTCTTCCTCCCCTTTTTCGGAGGCCAGAGTCTAGAATACCTCAGCCTTTTCAGAGAGGTTCCTCCTGACCTTTCTACCAGTCACCTTTCCCGCCCAGATATCCGAGGCCCCCCTCCTTCGGCCCATTCCAGCCCCAGGATAGATCCGATCCGGGTGATAGGAACAGGAGGGGCGGCAGCTACAGGCGTCCTTTCAGGGGTCCTGGAGGGAAGCCCTTCCAGCGCACCAGATAGATCTTGTCGCTCCCTTCCCATCGGCGGACGCCTCAAGCATTTCGCCGACTGATGGGACTCCTCCACCTCTGATGCCTGGGTCCGGGACACCATCAGACTCGGTCTCACGCTTGAATTCCAGTGCACCCCCCCTTTCTAATGGCATCCCCCCCCTCGAGGGATCCCACCAAACGCAATTTAATGGATTCAGCTATCCATCATCTCAACATACAGGCCATACAACCCGTCCCACCATCCCAGCGGGGACAGGGCTTTAACTCCCACCTCTTCGTGGTCCCCAAATCCTCAGGTGGATGGAGGGCTATCCTAGACCTGAAACGCCTTAACCGTTACCTGATCTACCACAGGTTCAAGATGCACACCCTACAGTCCATTCTACTGGGCATCAGACAGGGGGACTGGCTATCCTCCATAGACCTTTCAGAGGCGTATCTTCACATCCCAATCTGGCCCTCCCATTCCAAATTCCTCAGGTTCTGCTACAACCACCGCCACTTCCAATATGTGGCCCTTCCCTTTGGGTTGGCTTCTGCCCCGAGGACCTTCACTAAGGTCCTCGCGGCTCTAGTGGCTCATCCCAGGGACCTCCTGGTTCGTCTCCACTGTTATCTGGATGACATCCTCACCCTGTCTCACTCCAGATTCCAAGCAGAGAAGGATATCAGAGCTACTCTCTCTGCCCTCCAAGACCATGGGTTCCTAGTAAACTGGCAAAAGAGCCAACTGTTACCATCTACACGGCTCACTCACTTGGGGTCCGTCATTGACTCAGTTCAGGGGAAGGTTTTCCTCTCCTCGGAAAGATTCCTTGGCATCCAGGAAACCGTCAAACATATCAGACAGTCAAGAAGGGTAACACTTTTAGAATTGTCTAAATTACTAGGTAAACTGGTCTCATGTATCTCCATTGTTCCCTGGGCCCGTTTACGCACCAGATCCCTACAGTGGTTCCTGCTCCTGTTCCAAAGGACTGGCAGAAGCAATTCAAAGGCCACGGTCAAGGTGCCCTCAAGGGTCCTCACGTCTCTCCTCTGGTGGACCAGTCCTGCCATCAACAAGGGTCATCACTTCAAGGAGCCCCAACGCCTCATCATCACCACAGACGCCAGCCTGTCCGGATGGGGCGCTCACATCCACTCGCTCTCGACACAGGGCAGATGGTCACAAGTTGAACAGGCATGCAGTATAAACTGGTTGGAACTTCGCGCCATCCACCTGGCCCTGTGCACCTTCCTCCCTCAGGTACGCGGGCGGCATCCTTATACTCACGGACAACATCACCGCCAAGGCTCACGTCAACCAACAAGGGGGCACCCAGTCCATACACTTGATGAGAGAGGCCGAGCACCTCTGCCGTTGGGCGGAGCACAATCTCCTCTCCCTCAAAGCCGAACACATCTCAGGGGACTCAAACATCCAAGCGGACTGGCTGAGCAGGATCACGGTGGACCAGTCTGAGTGGAGCATCCACCCGTCACTGTTCAGGGAGGCGACCATGATGTTCGGTCTCCTGTCAGTAGACCTCTTCGCATCCCCCCTCAACACACAACTCCCCAGGTTTTTCTCGATGTACCCCTCCCACGGGGCCGAGAATCACAACGCCCTCCGTTGTCCCTGGCCCACAGGGCTTCTATATGCATTCCCTCCATTAGCCCTGGTCCCCAGAGTCACCCAGAAGCTCATCTCTGAGAAGGCAGAGCTGATTCTAGTGGCACCCTACTGGCCCAGACGTCCATGGTTTGCGGACCTCTGCAACTTATCGGTGGCCCCTCCCTGGAAAAAACCCCCCGAACAGGATATCCCTTTCTCAGGGGCCCCTCCAACACCCGGATCCTCAGTGGCTCCAGTTAGCCATTTGGAGGTTGAGCGGGAACGTCTAAGAAAGGAGCAGTTTTCTGACCAGGTTATTGATACCATTTTAGCCACCAGGCGGCCCTCAACAACCCGAATATACAATGCCACTTGGAATAGTTTCTGCAAGTGGTGCCATAGTTTCCAGGTCAACCCGCTTTCACCCTCCATCGCTCAAGTTTTGGAATTCCTCCAAGAGGGTCTGAGGAAAGGTCTTTCCCCGAATACCCTGAGGCGTCAGGTCGCAGCCCTCTCAACTGTCATTGTTTGTGACTATCAGGGTTCCCTTTCCCTCCACCCTCACATTAGGGCATTCCTCAGAGGAGCCACTAACTTGTGCCCCCAACCGTACACCGATACCCTACCTGGGACCTCAATAAGGTCCTTGTGTCCCTTATTAAATACCCCTTTGAGCCTCTCAGGGAATCCTCACTCCAGTTCCTCACATTCAAAGTTGTGTTCCTGGTGGCCATTACTTCGGCTCGCCGAATATCGGAGATAGCAGCCTTGTTGGTGAGGAAGGACCTTTGCATCTTCCATGCCGACCGGGTGGTTCTCCGGCTGGAACCCACCTTCTTGCCCAAGGTCAATTCAGCCTTCCACAGGGCACAGGAACTCACACTTCCGAACTTCTGTCCCAATCCCTTGCGGGAAAGGGAGAAGCTTTGGCACACCCTGGATGTGAGACGGGCCCTCCGCATTTATATTAAACGCACCCAGCCCTTCAGGAGGTCCGAATCCCGATTCCTTTCCTTTCAACCCAAATCATTAGGCCACAAAGTGTCCCCTTCAACTATAGGTCGCTGGATCAGAGCTACTATCTCCAAAGCTTATTTGTCTCAGGCCCTGCCAGTACCCAGCGGAATAACAGCACATTCTACCAGAAATGCGGCCACCTCAGCAGCTTGGGCCACCCAAGCTCCAATTGCTGATATTTGTCGGGCGGCCACCTGGGCCTCCCCATCTCCCTTCATTAGACACTATAAGATTGACATATTTGCCTCGGCGGAGGCTTCATTTGGTAGACGAGTCCTCCAGCGAGTCCTCAAGGAACCGCGGGGACTACCGGACCAGACGGAATCTCTCCCGTAGGACAGCCAAGCTTTGGTATGTCCCACTCTCTGGATGATCTGACCGGCTCTAAGGAGAATGGGTGTTGGTCCTTACCTGACACGCCATTTCTCTTGAGCCGGGAGGATCATCCAGCCCCACCCTGAGTATTTCACCGTCTGGTGAGGTCTTGTTTCGGCCAATGAACCTTGTAGCATAGTAGGATGAGAGCACGATCTTCTCTTCACTCTCGACTTCGCATAAACTGGGGAACGCAAGGGAGACACGTGATGGAGGGTGGAGCGTTCCTCAGTAATTAAGCTCAGCCTTCAATGACACAGACTGAAGCACCTCCCACTCTCTGGATGATCCTCCCGGCTCCAGAGAAATGGCGTGTCAGGTAAGGACCAACGCCCATTCCATACCATGTATCTACCATTACATTGTTCTTTATCATTCTAAGCAATTAGTATTTTTCTTTTAATGCAAAGGATCTTCCTTTTGCACTTTTCAGAAGCTCAGTGTAAAATGATGTTGTGTTTAAAAGACTTCTGAAAACTCTGATACCATAATGTTGTATCACCTGTATGTTTCCATATGGTATGTCTAGATAAGAATACTTGAATCGGATCTGTTTTATCTTGGTAAAATGGCTTTCAAAATGTTATTTCTTAAGCAGATGTCTACCTGAAGAGAAAAATATGTGGATATCTTCAGGAACATATTCATCTCTGTGCTTGATAGTAACTTAGGCGATAAGCAACATATAAGGAAAGAAAAAATGTATAAGATCTACTCCTATAATTGATTGTAAAAATATATGTGTATGTGGACATAGTGCTTTTTGTGAGGACATCAGGGGTGGCATTCAGCTGGTTTGGGCTGGTTTGGATGAACCGGATATTAAATATACATCTGGTTCACCGAACTGGTAGGTGAACCAACCGGATGGCCCCACCCAGCCCTCTCCTCTCAGGAGTTCCCCCGCAGCCCATTTTGGATACAGGTAAGTGCAGGGTCCACGCAAAGGCTCTGGGAGGGTGAAAAAACGGCCCACCCAGAAGTCTGGAAACTGACCTGTTTCTGGCTTTTGGAGGACTCTGGAACCTGGGGGAGACCATTTTCGCAAAAAACGGTCCTCCTGGAAGTTCTGGTAGGCCATGCCCATCATGGTCATACCCACCCAGCAACTGGGCAGAGAACTGGTTGTTGGGATTTTTTAATCCCACCCCTGAAGGACATGCTTTTATAAGTCAGTCATAAGGCTCATGAAAATGGTGCCTCACAGTTTGTTGAGGAACGTCTTTACAATGGAGCATCCATCTTGAAGTTAGCCCACTACTAAGACAAGCAGAAGCTTAGCCAAGAGACCCAGCATGAAATGGATGTTTACAAAGGCCTTGGAAATACTCTTACATGATTCTTCGTTGAATGTGCTCGCTTCCAAAGAGTATGTCAAATTCTCCCTTGTAAGGCTGCAACAGATCAGGAGTGGGTGTTGCTCTTATCCTAACTACTTGGACTGAGTCTGTCTAAAAGGCTTATTAGCCTAGCTCCACCCATTCTGGGTAGCTCCTGCAATCTTTTGCTCAGTCCTCAGCCAGGAAGGATGCAAGTTACTGCCTCTCCTGCCTTTGGAAGTTTTTTCCCAAAGGCAGACTTGCAAAAGAGAAAGAAAAAAAGCCTGGAAAAAGCCTCTTTGAATCCATGCGGCTCCGCTTCCCAGCTGGTTTTCAGAGCCGTGAACAGCTGAGAGCGGCTCTGGTGGTCTGGAGCAGCCTGCAGAGGGCCGCGGGGCCATTTGCAGCCCTACGTAGCGAAGAGGAGGCCGTCAGACGACCGGATGGCCATTTTTGAGGGCAGGGGCCTCAGTCCTCTCTAACAGAGCCGCGGGGCCATTTCAAAGCCTCCGTGGCGAAGAAGGAAACTGTGCTTCGAGCAGCCTTTTCAGGAGCTATCCCTGACTTCAAGGGAGCAGCTAAAGGCCAGGGAGTCCTTCTCAGGTTTCCCTGGTGAAGCAGGCAGCCTTATGGCCTGAAACAGCCATTTTGGAGCATTTTGTGGCTGGGTGGCCATTTTGAAGAGTTCCTGGGCCGGAAGTAGCCATTTTGAAGAGGCTAGGCCTGCTCCTCCAACCACTCCTGCGCCTTGCCAGCACTAGGCCATTGTCTCTCGTCGTTGCTGGCCAAGACACTGAAGGGTAGGCACTTCTATTCTAATTTCATCCCAGTAGGGGCTTGGTTTCCCTGTCCCAAAGTAGACCAGGGCGCCCAGACTCCAGGTTGGGCCTGGTCTATATTGGATAGCCCTATTAGGCCCAGGAGGGTATGAATCCCAGGAGGATGTATTAAAACATCCTACTGAAGATTGCACAGGGCTGAAGAAGAGTGATTGTTGGAGTTGGGGGTTTGGAAGGAAGATTTCCCTGAAGTTCATATAAACCCCTTCGTGTATTTCTCCTCCTTGTATAGGACTTGGGTCTAGAAGAGGCCTTTCTGCTTTCAAAATGGCTGAAGCCCCTAGGGACACCAAAGCATCTAGCACAGCTAAATCTCACAGGGCAGCTCCTGCTGCTTCAAGTAACAAAGGAAAGCAGCCTGCAAAAAAAGGCCTCTAAAGCAGAGGAGAGGGATGCTTCCAGGTGCCATCAGGCCTTAGAGCAGCATATTGCCAAGGTACAACAGACCTCTACAAGATCTCCAGAAAAAGAGTCTTCTCCTGCTTTGCATCTCAGTGAGGGGGATCTTCAGGATCAGCAACCTAGGCTTTCCTCCAGGCTATTGTCCAAACTTGGTCTCCAGATACAGCCGGAAGAGAAGCTTCCCCTGCTCCCTTGGACGAGGAAAGTCATCAAGGTGATCCCAATGGTGGATTCAGCGCTGTACCTTGGCAGGAGCGTATGTACAGTAGGCTTGGAGTGGAAGCCTCCTTTACCCCTACTGCGCAGGACAAAGACCTGCTGAGCCTTCTGATCTAGATGCCCCGGTCAATCTGCAGCTCTTGATTGACAAGACCATCAGGAAGGTATCTCTGAAGGTATGCAGAGATTTGCCTGACATGCTTCTACAGCTGCTGAAAGTTCAGAGAGAAGGTCCTGGGTTCGAGAGGCTATTCTTTCAGAAATTGGTTCCCTGGTTCAGGAACCAGTTTCTGTTTTGGCTTTGGCCTACGCTCCTGCAGGCGCTGCTAAGCAAACCCTGGTTGGTGAACCTGATAAGAGGGAATCTGATATGTTGGAAGATGAAGGGCCTTCCCATGAGATTCCAGTGTTCACAGGTTGTTTTAAGCATGCCTTGTTCTCTCCCTTGCTGTACAAAGCGAGAAACACGGCCAACCTGAGGGATGCAGATGATGAAGAAGCAGATGCCCAGCCTCCGGTGGAGTCAGATGTCCTTTTTGACGAACCGGAGGTGAGGAAGGAAGTGGTTCCATCTCCCAGGCTTTTTCTGAAGGTTGTTCGAAACAGCTGGAGTCACTTGCATCAGGGACTAATCCCCTGTCTTCTGACCACAGGTTCTTCAGTGTTGGCCCCGAACTCACCAAGACCCTTCAGGTGCCCTCGGTGGATGCACTGGTGGCAGCTTTGGCCTCCACTTCTTCAGCCCCTTCTGATCCAGATGCTGTCCTCAAGGCGGAGGAAAAGCGGATTGAGCAATCGCTCCAAAGATCCCACCAGGCAGCTGCCTGGGCAGTTAAAGCTTCTGCTGCAGCTTTGTTCTTCACCAGAATATCACTGAAATGGCTTAAACAGTTGCAGGACAGGATCCCAACTACAGATATCCGGCCCATCAGGACATCAATAAAATTGTGGCGGCAACAGAATTCATGGCTGATGCCACCCTCCATGGGGCCAGGTTTGCCACCAAAGCTATTGCTTCTTTGATGGGAGCCAGGCGCATGGGCTGGTTATGCAATTGGCAGGCTGATGGAAGAAGGAAGTGGAAACTGGCCTCTGCTCCAGTTCAAGGAGATAAACTCTTTGGGGAAGCCTTGGAACCATTCTGACCGAGACCAAAGAGAAGAGGAAGGTGCTTCCATCTGTGGTCAAGAGACTGAACATTGGCCTGCTCCTTACTTCAGGCATCCCTCCTTCAGGGAGGAATCCAGTTCCAGCTTCAAGGCCCCTTACCAGCATCCTAAGTCTCCTTCATATCATTCAGGCAAGAGCGGACGCGCCAAACGGCCCTTTTGAGGAGGAGGAAGTCACCCATACCGTCGCCAATGCTAGCATTGCTCATTCTTTCTCCATTGGAGGTCGTTTAGTGTGTTTTGCCAACAAATGGGGAGAGATTACTTCTGACCCCCGGGAGTTAAACACTATGAGATCGGGTCTTTCTCTTGAGTTCTATTCCACTTCTCTGAAGTTTTTCATCTCCTGCTCTATGTCTAGGGATTCAGGGAGAAGAAGGCTCATGGAGTCAGCTATCCAGCACCTGCTGGAACTCAAAACCATCCAAAAGGTCCCTCTGGATCAACAGGGGACGGGGGTTTTACTTCAGAATATTCGTTATCCCCAAGGCCTCGGGTGGTGAGGTAGAGAACAATTCTTGATCTGAAATGACTCAATAAGTTTATTATTCACAGGCGTTTTAAAATGCATTTTCTGCAGGCCATTCTGGAGGGCATTAGGCAGGGGGACTTCCTCATGTCCATTAATTTGACAGAAGCTTACTTACACATTTCCATCTGTGTTTCCCATAGGGAGTTCTTAAGGTTTTGTTATCAGGGGCAGCACTGTCAATATAGAGCTTTCCCCTTTGGTTTATCTTCCACTCCTAGAGTTTTCACCAAAGTTTTGGCTCCCCTAGCAGTGCATCTTCGTTCCTTTCCAGTGCGTCTGTTATGTTATTTAGATGATTTTGATACTGTCCTCTTCTTTTCAAAAGGCTCAAAGGGACTTGCAAGCCACTATCTCAGTGCTGCAGGATCTGGGTTTCTCTATCAATATTAAAAAGAGCCAATTTACTCTGTCATCTTGTCTACTTCATTTGGGGGCCATCATTGACGTGGGAGTGTGTCAGGTTTTCCTTTCTCAGGAAAAGCGGGACAGCCTGCAGGGGTTATCCAAGAGTTTTTGTAGTATAGATTCTATTCCTCGGGCTCATCTCTCCCAACTGTTGGGTAAGATGAGTCCTTGTATTGGTATTGTTACCTGGGCCAGGCTTCACACTAGGTCCCTTCAATGGTTTTTATTGCCTTATCAGAAGACTGGTAAGAGTCATTCTTTAATGAAGGTGAGGCTACCCAAGCAAGTCTTGCTTTCCTTTCATTGGTGGCTGTCCAGTGCCATTTCTGGGCCTGTCCTCCAATAGCCTTCGCCGCCAGGTGGCAGCTTTCTCTTCAGTGTTGGCTTGTGGCAAAATGGAATCCCTAACTTGGCATCCTACAGTCCGTAGGTTTCTCAGAGGGGCAGCCAACCTTTGGCTTCCAGTGGTTCATAGATTCCCTACTTGGGATCTGCCCAGAGTTTTTCAGTCCCTTACAAAGGCTCCGTTTGAGCCTCTTCCCCAGGCTAGTCTGCACGTTCTTACCCTGAAAGTAGCATTCTTGGTGACTGTCAGAGTTGGTTGCCCTCATAGTTCGCTCTGATCTCTGTATCTTTCACCCTCACTGGATAGTTTTACGGTTGGACCCAGCATTTATCCCCAAGGTCAATACCTTGTTCCACAGGTCTCAAGAGCTGGTTCTTCCAGATTTTTGTCCCCATCCGATCCATAATCTGGAAATGGCTTGGCACACCTTGAATGTGTACAGGGCTTTGAAGGTTTACATCAAGCGAACTTCTGAATTCCATAGGATGGAATCCCTTTTTTGTTCCTTCCACCCTTCATTGTTGGGTGAGAAGGTGACTCCTTCCACAGTCAGCAGGTGGATCAAGTCATGTATAGCCAGGGCTTACTTGAGTCGGTCTCTCCCGGTACCCAGAGGCATTATGGCGCACTCCAGTGCTGTGATGACTGCGGCCTGGGCTATTCAGGTGTCAGTGGAAGAGGTCTGCAAAGCAGCCACGTGGACGTTCCCGTCGCCTTTCATCTGCCACTACCAACTGGACACCTTTGCTTAAGCAGATGTGGCTTTTGGCAGAATGGTCCTGCAATAAGTAGTCATAGAATGTGAGAACCAGGACCAGTCTTAACCCCCGCCCCCCGAGGACAACCCAGCTTTGGTATGTTCCACTCCTGACCTGTTGCAGCCTTACAAGGGAGAATAGGTGTTGGCTTACCTGAACACCTGTTCTCCTGTTAGGCAAGTCGTGATGACTTTGCCAAAGATGGGAGGAGCTACCCAGAGTGGGCGGAGCTAGGCTAATAAACCTTTTAGACAGACTTAGTCCAAGCAGCTAGGATAACAGCAACACCCACTCCTGACTTGTCTTGCCTACAAGGAAAACAGGTGTTCAGGTAAACCAACACCCATTTGTACTATCCTTTAGAGGAAGCCGAAGCAAACCAATTGTGTTGAAAGAACACGGGCTTCCCTGGGAGGAAAAGATCTTTTCTTTTATTGTAATTCTAACAATCTGAGATAATCTGAAAAGGGGAAATTCAGATATATTCCAGCCTCTTGATAGTTCATTCCTATGCGCGAGGAAAGATATCAGTAAAGCATTCCATGCTATATCAGCTGCTGATTGGATTCATTCAACCTTATTAAGACATATTGTGATTTACATAGCTTTGCTTTAGTACAGGTAGTCCTCGTCTTACGGCCACAATTGAGCCCCAAATTTCTGTTGCTAAGCGAGACATTTGTTGTGAGTTTTGCTCCATTTTATAACCTTTCTTGCCATATTTGTTAAGTGAATCACTGCAGACGTTAAATTGGTAACATGGTTAAGTGAATCTGGCTTCCTCGTTGACTTTGCTTCTCAGAAGGTGGCAAAAGGTAATCAATCACATGACCCCAGGACACTGTAACCATCATAAATATGAATCAATTGCTGAGCATCTGAATATTGATCACATGACTATGGGGATGCTGCAGCGGTTGTAAGTATGGGGGGAAAAAATAACATTTCTGAACTACACTCCAAACCAACATGGTAGTGCTGAGGAATTCTGAGGCTGGTAATTCAGCAGCATTTGGAGAACCATCTGTTTCTCATCTTTAATGTAGAAATCAATTTTCTTTATATTTGGGTAAAGCCTTTATGGATAGTTTCATCATACATTAATAGATTGTTATATGAAATAACATTGCAACATCCTATAGCCTGATGAGTAAATTTCTCATTTGCTTTATATAATAGAACTTTTGTGCTAATGATTGTTTATGTTGCTTAGTTGCCTGTGCTGTATACTATTTCCTCCTTTTACTGTCCCAAACTGAAGCAGTGGATGGAATGAAAACAGCTACGGAGGCCTAGATCAGAGGCAGGGTTGTAGCAGCAAAACTGTTAAATGAAAATCTTTTAACTGCATGACACAAGGCCCCATAAATCTTTGGGTGGTTTTTATGCTGGAAAGTGGTGTTGTTCTTTTCAACAGTTTCTGGGAAACCATAGCCACCATCATATACATTAGTGTTGTTGCCTACAGGGTAGTTATATGTAAAAAAATGAAAATGGGATGGCCTGGGAAATCTAGTGGATTCCCATCTCCTAAAAATAGAGTGATTATTATTGTTCTGGGTAATGGAAATCAATCCTGTATAATATTCTATGTGAGCCAAGTGAGGTACAGTGAAATTGTTTAAACACTGGTGGTTTCTTTCTCACTTCCATCTCCCATAATGGCTTTTTTGTTGTGGATGCTCCATTACTGGAAGTCTTTAAGAAAAGATTGGAGAGCCATTTGTCCATTATGGTATAAGGGTCTCCTGTTTGAGCAGAAGGCTGGTTTAGAAGACCACCAAGGTCTCTTCTAACTTCGCTACTTTGCATTCTGTAAATATTAATTAGGGTATGTTAAGAGACCCTAATTTTGAGATTATGTGTCAGTATTGGAGTATTATGAAGTAGCATATTAAGTTGGTCCGAGCTGCACGTAAAAGTGATTTTCATTTTATATTATTTACCTGGGAAGTGTGAAGTTGCCCCATTGTAGAAACATATACTTGGGATAACTCGATCAGAAGATAACCATACAACAAGTCTTCCTCAATCCAGGACTTTCCAGTTATGTTGAGATAAGAGTTGCAGAATTAGTTTGGCCTCTTGAGAATTGCAATTCCAACACATCTGGAGAATATCAAGTTGAAGGATGTTACTATATAGATATATAGTATACTATATACTATATAGTATATCTATATACTATATAGATATACTATAAATTTTAATAAATCAATTTTACCTATAAACTAGGTGTATGGCAGCATATGGGAGGCATAATTGAAATGGAAACAATGCAACTTGGTTGAAAAGTGTACCATAATGTTTCTTATGACAAGATTTCAGGCGTAGAAAAGGCTGTTTTTACAGGGCAAAGATTTTAATTCTACATTCCTGTTTGATGATTCAGTAACAAGTTAGGATAGCTAAACAAGACAATTAGAGGAGACTTCTAACTGCCTTGTTTGGTTATCTTGTAATTTGTTATAATTATTCAAGGTTTATAGTTAAAAATATTAAAAGTAATGGTTTAACTGAATAGAAATAGATTGGCATAGTATTTATTGCAGATTTGGTTCTCTACTGCTTGTTTATAGTATGTGTCTCTTCCTCTTCCCCTCCTCTTCAGTTAATGTGCGCAACAGATTGAAAAGTGATATGTTGCTATGGGTGCTTATTCCTGTAACTTAGACATCTTATGTTTTTAGCAGAATCATTCTTCCCTGCCTTCCCCCTCCCAGGCATTCAGTAAATCCTTGTTTCTTTTGAACTTGAAATGGTTTTGAAATGCAGATACTTCCCTTTCATTTAAAGCAAATTGTTCATTGCCCCATAATCATTTCTTTTAAGCTGATAAAAAGGGGGTAGTTTCCCCAATCAGTCTTCCTGATAATTTGTCTTTTCTTTTTTTTTCTTATTTTTATGCAATCAAGCTGCTATTATCTATCTTATGCCTCAGTCAGGCTGGTTTCAGAGGATTGCAAGAAGAAGCTGTAATATGGACAAAAGATTTTTTTTTTTAAACTGGCATGCTGTACATCTGGAGTAGGTGGGGCAGGGCTCTTTGAATGAAGGGAAGGACGATTAATGTGTTATAAAGGCCACAGGATATAGGAATTATGTTTGGATGGCAACTTAACTCTGCTGTGAATAAAAATTTGCACTTGCATTTCCCCATGGAGCTGATTTATAAAGGGCACAAGTACTTGTTTTCATGGTGTTTTTTCTGCACTGTGGTCTTGATGCCTTTGTTGAACTTCTTTTTGCTGGATAAAAGCAAATATGTGAATTTAATATTGCTGGAGCTTTTTTTCTTTGTCTAAGATAGTATTATGTATGTTGGATTTATATTGAGCAGGAATGGGCTTCCACTGTAGATTTCCCAGTATGTAGTGTCTAACCTGTTGTAAAGGAGGAGTCGTAGATATTTTGGGAAAGGAAGAGTAGTATTGACAAATAGTGATTAATAGATGATACAACAGATGATACAACAGTGTTTGGTCTAATTCGAGACAATGATGAATCCTCATACAGATACAATTTGCCTCGTGGTGTAACCGGAACAATCTGGAACTGAACACACTAAAAACTGTAGAAATGGTGGTAGACTTTAGGAGAAACCCTCCCATACTACCACCTCTTACAATACTAGACAACACAGTATCAACAGTAGAGACCTTCACATTTCTAGGTTCTATCATATCACAAGACCTAAAATGGACACCTAACATCAAAAACGTCATCAAAAAAACACAACAAAGAATGTTCTTTCTGCGCTAACTCAGAAAGCTCAAACTGCCCAAGGAGCTGCTGGTACAGTTTTACAGAGAAATTATTGAATCTGTCTTCTGTACCTCTATAACTGTCTGCTTTGGTTCTGCAACCCAACAAGACAGAACAGACTTCAGAGAGTAATTAGGACTGCAGAAAAAACAGTTACTATCAACCTGCCTTCCATCGAGGATCTGTATACTGCAAGAGTCAAAAAGAGAGTTGTGAAAATATTTACAGACCCTTCACATCCTGGACATAAACTGTTTCAACTCCTACCCTCAAAACGACGCTATAGAGTACTGCACAACAGAACAACTAGACACAAGGACAGTTTTTCCCCCAAACACCATCACTCTGCTAAACAAATAATTCCCTCAATACTGTCCAAATATTTACAAAGTCTGCACTACTATTACTATTAATCTTCTCATCACTCCTTATCACCCATCCCCTCCCACTTGTGACTGTATGACTATAACTTTGTCGCTTGTATCCTTATGATTTATATTGACTGTTTCCTAGTATGATTTGATTGCTTATTGTATCCTATGACTATTATTAAGTGTTGTACCTTATAATTCTTGACTCTTGATGAATGTACCTTTTCTTTATGTATACTGAGAGCATTTGCACCAAGTCAAATTCCTTGTGTGTCCAATCACACTTGGTCAATAAAAAATTCTCTTCTCTTCTCTATTCTAATACATTTAACAGCTTTTTTTGATTATATCTGCAAAACTGCTGTCTGTTATCCTTGTATGGTCATATGCAAAGGATGTACAGAATGCCTCATCAGTCAACTAAAAGGAGCACATTATGAAGTTCTCCTTGTGTATATGCATCATAATACTTTATGGACACACTAAGACATTTTGCAAGTCATGGATTAAATATATTTAGATATAATCTGCAATTTATTGGTATGACAGAAAGGATCTAATCTGAATGATTCTAACAGATGAGAAAGACCTAGTGTAATCTTCAAAAAAGTGCCCTCCAATATGCTGAGAATTCAATTTCCGAAATTCCCATGGATTCAGCAAATTTGCAGGCAGTTGCTGAAGTGGGTATAGTCTGTGAAACTACTGTTGCCTGATGGTATATTCCCTACCATCCTAGTGTGAGAAGGCAAAACCGTCATGCCACCATTGTTGCCTGGACCACTTGCCAACTTTGCCCTTCCCTCACGTCTCAGTGAACCCCAAGCAATAAAATAAAATACTGTTTAAGCTTTTTTTCCCATATTGACACTTGGGCAGAAAACTGAGTAAGTGTGTTCTCACTTGGAAATTGGCCAGTATCAGCAATGCAAAGAACACCATAAAAATTCGCTCAAGATATGAAAATCTTTATATACACAACAAGATTTTCCATTATCCAAAGTCAATATCTGGGCACACAAAGAGGTGATGATTGCAAGATGAAAAATCCTGCCTACTGGACTTGGCTCAGCAGCCCTCCTTTCCCAAGTGAACCACATTCATGTGCTTTCTAAAGCA
The DNA here is from genome assembly GCA_004319985.1 of Emydocephalus ijimae. Lineage (NCBI taxonomy): Eukaryota > Metazoa > Chordata > Lepidosauria > Squamata > Elapidae > Emydocephalus > Emydocephalus ijimae. The sequence goes on from BHEV01033277.1 coordinate 25,901, forward strand.
AAGATCAAACTCTTCTATAAATATTTCTAATCCTTCCTTTCAATCTGTAGCCACATTTGATTGCTAAACTGGCTGTTTTGCTATCGAATAAATTCCTACTCTGCTTCAAATAGTTGTCCTGTGCTCAGCCTGAAACAAACCAAACTTTTGTAATAAATTAAAAAATGCTTGTATGGCCTTCCTTAGCTATAAAATGCAGAAATTCCAGAATTATGACAGCTGCCGCTCAAACCATTTGAAAAGCGCTAGGTGATTTTTGACAGGGTAAAACAGATCGTTAACCGAAAGACGATAAATTTGAGATTCCCTGAGTAATTGGATCTCTTAATAAGATATTTTGCTAGTCCAATATTTTGACTAAATATTTTCTTTTCAAAGTTGGGGGACTTTGTGGTGCCATGATATATTTCTGTGACTTCTCCTTTGCATCCTAAATAAAACTAGTTTCATTGACATTTAATTAGGCAATAAATCAATATAATACTTTTAAAAATTAAAATTTTAATACATGTATCAAATAAAACAGTAACAGAACACTTACACATTATACATTTATTTATAATTTAGACCATTAAATCTATTCAGCATCTTAGTGCTTTTCTAAACTTTATTAAAACATTTTATTGATAATAATGATCAAATTTAAAACCATATTTTTAATGGGACAAAGGAAGATCTTTCATTTTGCATAATTCAGTGCTCTCAAACTGGTTTGCAAATCCTAGAGACTGTCTGCACATCTGGAGGAGAGGGGTTACAGGGGCAGTGGTGATGGCCAAAATCTACACTCTTGATATTGAGTGCAAAATGAGCTTAAGAGATATTACAGTAAGCAGAGCTGTTTCTTCCTTTCCCTCTTCTCCCCTCCACATACCCTGTCCTCCCGTTCCTTCCCCTTCCCCTATTATCTTTGTGTTTACCACCATCACCAAATACAGCATAAAGTATGGTTTCAAATCTAGGAGCAGGGATTCCATTTCATTTAATCTTACAGAAAACTTTCTAATGCCAGAATAATTCATCAAGAAAACCAATTAACTATGGAGATTGTAGGTTCTTTGGGGGCTAGATGCTTCAAGCACAGATGGTTTAGTTATCTGTTGGAATGCTTTAATTCAGGTTTAACTTGGTATTATAAATAATCTCCAAGAATACCATTCTTTTTTATGATTTGGCATGCTTATAACAACGGTAGTAAGACTTTATTTGTCAGAGATTCTAGTCTTCAGAGAATGCCAAGAAGGGAATTGGTCACAATACTAATTTTCTGCAGGGTAGTTCATTATTGCAACCAAAATTTGTGTCTTTTGAACCTTAAAGACCAATATGCTTGTGGATTGAAGTCTATTTTGTTAGATTTTTGTGCAATGATTCAAATTTACTCTTCCATGATTGCTTTAGTTGTTTCAAACGGAGACCGTATTTGTACTCCTGTGTGCTTCATAAAGCTTTCAGGAAATCAAATTTGAAATGTTGCATAGCCCTAGAACAGAACATTATTTTAGGGAGGGGTATATTGGTAGTCTTCAACATATGACTGTAATGGAGCTTGCGAAACAATTTTACGAAGACAATCTCTATGTAGAGAATAGCTGTGTCAAGTATTTGAAAGAAATTAGAATATGTATAGGCAGGAGCACAAGTGAAATACCTCAATTGGAACAGCTAAATTCTCCTTAGAGCTGCTCGGAGCATTCAGAGAGTGGGTGGTGCTTCCGTCTCTGCTATTGTAGGCTGAGCTAAATTCCTGAGGAACGCTCCTCCTTCCATCACGTGACTCCATCCCAGTGTTCCCCAGTTTTTTGCTCAGCCGCTCGCAGAGTAGGCAGTGTTTTCAAAGTGCTCTTGGCCGTTTTTCAGCAAGCCTAACTTTGACTCCAATATTTATTCTCAGGTTGTATCTGTTTATTTCTTCCCTTAGCCCTGCGCAGTGGTTTCGTGAATTGTGATTTCATTCCCCTGGGAAGCCCTCATGGGCCCAGGGGATTTCAGGGGGAAGGATAGCTTACGTTACAAGCTACCCCCCCTTCCCCATTGCCTTTCTGCCATTTTTTTTGGTTGCCTTCATAGACGCTCCGTTTCGCTCCATTCCCCCCCCCCCACCGCACACCGCTTTTTCCCTTAGTGCGAAGCCTCTCTTGCCTCCTTCCTTCCTGGGTTCCTTCTGGGGACCTTGAATTGTTCGGGACTGTTTCCCTTACCACTGCTAAAGGGCCCTGTAAGTCCACGTAGCAGGCGGTCGCCATTGTAAGCGCCGCCTCGTGGCCCGGCGCCATTTTGAATCTTATCTTCCCGGTCTGCAGCGTGCGGTTTTAAAGCAGCAGGACCCGTAGGCCTGCTCGGACTTGATTCACACAGAAAAACCTTATGTGGTATTAGAGGTTGTTTCCTGCCTCCGTTTTGTTGGCTTCACCCGCAGCCGGCCGTAGCTGGTGCGGTCTACCTTCCACCACTCCCGCCCAGTATGTGTCTGGGAAGGCAGTTGGATCTAGGTCTAAGGGCTCCTTCGCCTTAAGGCCTCTGGCGTGTCTAGGTCGTTTGGACCGCTGTTTTCAAATATAAAAAAAAGAGAGAGAGAGAGAGAAGGCAAGAACAACAGACCAGAGGAAACTAAGAGAGAGAGAAATATTTATATATATTTATATACAAATAAAACTATTAAAAATAAATAAACAAACAAATAAATAAATAAAGGGGGGGTATAACAGGGAGCAGGAGCAAATTAACTTAGGGCGTAAAAGATTCTCTCAGGGCTCCCGGCCTTGTTGTAGGTCGACCCCTAGGCATGCCAACCGCCTCCTATTGATATTTATCTTCCTCGATTATATATATAAAAATGGCAGAAGGCAATCTCTCCACAGGCCCTTCTTTGAAGGACAAATCAAAAACTCATCATCTGCGCAGGCAGGCTAAGGATTCCAGAGTCTCCCAGAGGGACGCCTTAATGCGCCTCAAGGCCCTGGAAAAAGAAATTGATAAATGCACCAGGCAGGCAGGCACGGTGCCTCCCATTCTTCCTCCTTCTACTCTTCTCAACCCCCCCTCCTCTAGTCTATTCTTTCCTATCCAGGCACAGCTCGCCCTCTCAAGGCCTCCAGGTTCCTGGACCACCGGCCAGACAAACACCAGAGGCTATCTTTATGCCCTCAGCTGCCGGCCTACACCAAGGGGAACCTCTCATTCAGGAGGTTCCGGAGCAACTGAGATCCTGGAGGAAGTTGGCTATCTGCCGTGGAATNAACCCCCTTCCGACATAGAACCATCAGAGGCAGAGGTGTCAGAGGACAAGGGTCTCATCCCCGACCAGCCCTCCTTTGTAGGGCTCTGCAGGCCCCAACTAATCAAATCCCTCCTGCTTGAAGCCAAGCTTTCCTTGGGTCTAACAAGTCAGAACCCAGCTAACCCCTCTCTTATCGCTCCGGTAGATCCTGGAGCAGCTCAGTTGGTCTAGAGGTGGAGCGATTGCCTCTCAACCAGGAGGCTGCGAGTTTGATCCTAGGTAGGGGCTAGTTTTTGGAATAGACTCTCCTGCTTGAGCAGGGGGTTGGTCTAGATGATCTCCGGGGGTTCCCCCAATTCTGTTATTCTACGAAAAGAATAGAAAATCTTAGGTGCTTAATATAATTATTTTATACCCATTGAGCACCCCGGAGGTGGATGAACCTATTGGAGCCGGGCCTCTTCTTCTACCCTCAGTGACTCCCTAGAAGCCCTGAGGCCAGAAGAGAATCGATTGGAGCTGGCCTTACGCCGAGCTCATCAGTCAAACGCATGGGCAATCAGATCAGCCACAGCCGCTTCCTTCTTCATCAGGTCTTCTGTTCACTGACCAGCCAGCTCAAACACATGTCCCAGCCTCCTCCCATGCCATTCTCTCCCATGCCTCTGTACCCAGTCTGCGCTGGCCAAAACATTAGCAGGCAGATCTCTAGAATAAAGTGAAATTAGCCTCCGCTCCCCTCGTGGGACATAAACTGTTCGGATCATCCCTCATCCACAGTCAGAGTCCAGATCCATGCAGCCCCTTCGGAGAGCTCCCTTTCATCCCCTCTTCCAATCCTCTCTCTCTCCCAAGTATCAAAGGGCCCCCTCCCTTTGGCTCGGGACAGCCTCAGGTCAGGTCCGACTCCTCTGGTAGTCTCAGAAGAGGCGGTAACTTCAAGAGGCCCTTTCGTGGCTCTGGCAACAAGTTCTTCCGGCGCTCCAGATAAGCCACTAGACTTAATTCCCATCGGCGGGCGCCTGGAAGCCTTCGCCCCAGTGGGACTCCTCCACTTCCGATGCCTGGGCTAGGGGCTCCATCAAGCTTGGACTTGCCCTCAAGTTCCAAACTGCCCCCCCCCGAGTTTTCAGGGCATGTCCCCTCTCCAAGAACCATTCCAAGCGCAGCCTCATGGACTCAGCAATTCAGCCCCTGCTCGACATACAGGCCTTCCAGCCCGTTCCTCTATCGCCCAGAGGACAGGGATTCTACTCCCACTTATTCGTGGTTCCCAAACACTCCGGGGGATGGAGAGTGATTCTGGATTTATAGCGGCTTAACCGCCATCTCGCATACCGCAATTTCAAAATGAGCATGTTGCAATCCATTCCCCTAGGGATGGGGCAGAGAGACTGGTTGTCATCCATTGCCCATCCCGATCCGGCCCTCTCATTCCAAATTCCTGCGCTTCTGTTATAATAACCTCCACTTTCAATACGTGGCGCTCCCTTTCGGGTTGGCCTCTGCCCCCAGAACCCTTCCCAAGGTCTTGGCTGCTCTAGCTGCCCACCTCAGATCCCTCCCGGGGCTCTACACTGTTTCTTGGATGACTCCCTCATCCTTTCCCCTTTCAGGGTACACGCAGTGAGGGACACTCAAAGCACTCTGACCACTCTCCAGGAACAAGGGGTCCTCATCAATTGGAAGAAAAGCCGATTATCCCCCTCCACCAGGATAACCCACCGGGGGAGGGTAATAGACTCTCTGAAGGGAAGGGTGTTCTCTCTCCAGAGAGATTCCTTAGCATCCACAATCGGTCAGACACGCCAGACGCCTTGAAAGGTTTTCCTTTTAGAGCTAACCCAGTTACTAGGTATAAGGATATCCTGTATTTCCATTATTCCCTGGGCCCGTTTTTCCACTCCAGATCCCTCCAGTGGTTCCTGCTCCCATGCCAGAGAGCCGGATCAAGCAACTCAAAGCACAAGGTCAAGGTCTAACCAAGGGTGGTCTCCTCCCCTCTCTAAAAAGGTGGAGCAGAGTGTCTATCAATAAGGGCTGCCCCCTCAAGGAGCCCCTAGACTCACCGTTCCACAGATGCCAGTCTGTCCGAATGGGGCGCCCTCCTACAGTCCCTTTCAGCACAGGGCGGAGGGTCAACAACAGAGAAGCTGTGCAACACAACTTGGCTGGAGCTTCGCACCGTCCCTTGGCTCTCTGCTGTTGCCTCCCCCAATTACGTGGCCGCCATGTCCTCTTCCTCACTGACAAAATCACGGCCAAATCTCACATCATCAAGCGGGGGGTTCTCAGTCATCACGCCTAATGAGGGAGGCTGAGCGCCTCTGTCAGAGGGCGGAGTCTCTCCTCCTGTCCCTCAGGGAGGTCCTCATCTCGGGCATCTCCAACACCCGAGCAGATTGGTTGAGCAGGGCCACCATAGACCAGTCGGAGAGGCATCTCCACCATCTCTATTCAGAGAGGCGACATGCATATCGGTCTGTCAGTAGTAGACCCGTTTGCCCCCCTCTTCAATACCCAACTTCCAAGGTTAGTTTCAAGATTCCCATCCCCAGGGGCGGAGAACCACTACGCCCTTCAGTGTCCGTGGCCCCGGGTCTTCTCTATGCTTTCCCTCCTCTGGCGCTGGTGCCCATAGTCCTTCAAAAGGTACTTCACGAGAAGGCGGATCTGTTCCTTACAGCTCCTTATTGGCCCATTCGCCCTTGGTTCACGGACTTCGCAGTTTAACCATAGTCCCTCCCTGGAGGATCCCAGCAGAC
>BHEV01033280.1:0-30004 GCA_004319985.1 Emydocephalus ijimae
CTCACAGCGTCACCAACAAAACTCCCGCCGAACTGCTTATGGGACGAAAGCTCTGCTCCCACCTCGACTGGTTACACCCAGCTTATGAACCGGAAAAACCACTCGGATCCAACGGCCGATGCTGTACCTTCCAGGTAGGCGATTTGGTGTACGCTAAAAACCTATCGGGTGACCCTCTGTGGGTAGAAGCGACAGTAATCCGAGTAACCGGCCCAAGATCCTACCTTGTACAGTGCCCTGACAATAGACTATGGAAGCGCCATATCGATCAATTACGATCACGGCTCCGGTCAGGCATTTCTGAACTCCCTTATGACCAAACTGAGGGGGGGGGAGATACAGAAGAAGACGAATTTCAACTAGAAGAAAACCCGTTTGAAGGGAACGATCGCGGAATAGAGACACGGGAACTGGAACCAGGGATGGGAGTAAGTCCACCTCAGGGAGTTGCCGAAAATATTGATGACAACGGAAACGCGAACTCTGAACCAGAGGCAACCCCTTCGCCAAACAACGATCTACCTGAGCGAGATTGCAGCCAAATGCAAAACACGCAGCGAAAATCAAACAGAACAATAAAGCAACCATCCTACCTTAAGGACTATGTGACCGCGCCCTGTAAACAGAAGCCAGGGGAAGGGGTGTTGTGAATGCATAAAGGTTAAATAAAGTTGTCTGGAGCTTGGAGTTCAGTGCAGGGTTCTGGCCCTGCACTTCTGATTGGCTGTTAATGGCAGGATCGGATTGGTCCATTCAGGAGAATCTGATTGGCCATTAACGGGCCATTCGTATTGGTTAACGGAGCTAGCGCTCCTGGGTTGTTATTGGTTAAAATAGTTATTGGGTTGCCTATATAAGGAAGGCTATCGCAGCCATCCAGTTGAGCTGTCACCATGTAAAGAGTTGAAGTTCACCGTTTCACCGGCTCGTCTCCATTCTTTCTCGTCCATGCTTCAAACTTAACACTTGCCTTGCCTTCTGGTGCTTTGGAGAATAGGTTGACCCCCTCTTCTCTGTGACAGCCCCTCAAATATTGGAACACTGCTGGTGTTGTATATACAGTAAATTAATAAAGTCTGAGCTTGAGGTAAAGTGCAGGGTTCTGGCCCTGCACTTCTGATTGGCTGTCAGGCGGCTTGACCAGGATTGGTCAGCCCTAACGAACCTGATTGGTCCTTAACTAAGAGTTCCTATTGGTTAAAAGAGCTAGCGTTCCTAGCTCATTATTGGTTGAAATGTACAAGAGATGCCTATATAAGGCAGAGTTCACTGTTGTTGTTATTCAAGTTCCTATGTAAATAAAGAGCTGAAATTCACCGTTCAAAGACTGTCTCCAGTTATTTCAACCCATGCCCAGTACTTAACAGCTATCATGTCACCCCAGTCCTTCTCTTCACTAAACTATGGCCAGTTCTTGCAACTGTTCTTCATATGTTTTAGCCTCCAGCACCCTGATCATTTTTGTTGCTCTGTTCTTCACTCCTCCCAGAGCCTCAAATGTGTGTGCATACCAAAGCATTCTTAAATATACAATATACTGAATTGCAAGAGATTTATCAGTTATCTTGGAGTCTGTCTTGATCATATCTTTCTAATTTACTAGTTTACCTTGCTCTTTTGGATGCCTCGTGCTTCATATTGATGTATACTTGAATCAGAAATTTTCTTTTCCCATTTTTAGTATTGTTGGCTTAAAAGGGGGAGAAGACGATAAGAGGGTATTATCATGCTCCATGTTTTTAAAGGGAATTTTTTAAAAAAGTATTTTAAGGTTTATAATAAATGTGGGGAATAACTATCAAAGCACTTTTAGAGCTCATTCCTTTCAGAGATGGTGAACATGGGCTTAATCATTATGATTAATTATTATGATTAAGACAAGAGTGTCTCACTGGATTGTGCCCTTGCATTTTTCAAAAAAGTATTGACAAGCTCAGGAAGTTTCAAGGAATTAAGCCATTTAGACACAATGGAGAATGATTGGCTTTATAAAAAGCAGGGCAAAAGAAGGTTAACAGTCAGCATTATAGCAAACATTCATTTCCAGCCCTTGCCATAAAACTAATTAACAACATCACTAATAATAAATCAGGTTTTAAAATCTTGAGGCCTAGCATGATCCTTCCACAGTATCTCTGTGATCCATCAAGAGCTCCAGGCAGAAGACACTTGACCTTTTGCACATGAAATGAGACAAGAAAAAATGACTGTGACAAGCACCATGGGAAGAAACTGCTTTTGAAGCAGAAAATTGCTCTTTGGCTATACAACCAATACATCTAATTGGAGCACATTCTCCTACCAGCAAATTCACACCAAGAACTGCTCCCCTCATATTCTTGAGAGTGTATTTCCTAGACTGAAGTTGGATGAGTCAAATTGTATTGTGGATCTTTGTGATAGACTTAGTGTGCAGACACACCCAGTCATCTTTTTATAACATTCCAGGCTCCAGTTTAGGGTCAACAAACAACCAGGCCTGGTGGGTTGAAAATCTCCCCTGTCTGTCACCCTGGCAACAAAGCCTGCCTTTAATCTTGTTTAGATGCTGACCTTTCAATCAACTTTACAGGTACTTAATTTTTTGGAGAAATCTTATGGAACTCCTGCAGCAATGTACTTATTTATTTATCTTTACATTTATTTTACAGTCCTCATATAGCTACCTCTATCCTAAAGGACTCAGGATGGCATACAGTATCAAACAAGAGAAAAAATATAAGCATAATAATGAATTGCAAAATCAGGAGGGGTGCAAAAATACAAAACAATCACAGAAAGCCAAAATAACCCCCCCCCAACTTCAAATGGAGCTGTTATTTGTAAATGCTATTTATTTTAGTGTAAACATTGGTACCGTACACCTCCAATACACAGGATGCATGATACCTTATAGTATTATTCATGTATTTGTTTATCTTATTCAACTTAGATACCACCCGACTCCAGCTGACTCTGGGTAGCTTCCAAGATAAAACAAATGACTAATATACAACAAATATATAACCAAATGGCAGCAACGCCAAAAAAAAACCCCAAACATTTCACATCTGCAAAGGTCTCTAACAATCATTGGGACAAAAGATTCCGTTTTTGAAGGCGCTCTGGAATGGCAGCTCCCCCCACAATGTGCCAAGTCTGCCAGTTTCTGCTGCTGGACAAGCACCATGGGAGTTAGGAGCCCCCACCCAAATAATCAAGGCCTATGTTTTATAAGTCATGATCAGCATCTTGAATTGTACTCAGAAGCAAACTGGCAACCAATGCACCTCTAAAGCAAGTGTATTACATGGACATATTGAGGGATGCCTACTATTACTGTGTTACTGCATTCTGGTCCAGTTGAAGCTTCTAGGTGGTCTTCAAGGACAGCCCTATATTGTGTGTGTTGCAGCAGTTTTGCTGTGAAATGACCAGGGCATGAAAGATTGCCTAAAGGGCCTCCCAATCTAGGTAAACAATTCAAAAACAAAATTTTAATCAATTTAAAAATCATAATGACATAAACTCTCCTATGTTTGCTGCTGAGTACAATTCAGAATCTTCATCACAACAATAGAACATTTCTATTTTTCTAGGCCAGAGGTAAGAGGACTATGGCCCCTTTATGACGCGTGGACTTTAACCCCTAGAATTCCTGAGCCAGTACAAGTCTTAAAAGAGACGTACTTTCCCACTCCTGTTCTAGACCAAACAAGTGATTAATTGGTACTAACTTATTTGGTTTAATGCTAATCAAATTGTCCTTAACATCAAGAAGTGAAGTCTCATAAACAATCTTTATCTCAGCAAAAGTTGAGTTTAAGAAATGGTATCCATTATATTTAAGATACTTAGTGGTTAGCAATAGCCACCTAATATTCAACAAGACAATGAAAATACATAATTTTAATTTGAAATTAAAAATTAAAAAGAAAAACAGGCAATAATACAATAATAAACTGATGGTGTAATATCATCCATCACAGCTTCCTCAGAATAATTTGAACAAACAAGAATTTGTTGCTTGACACAAAATAATATATATTATCTCCCAAATAGGAAGGGCAGGGTTATTTTAAAAGATGGGATTGTGTTTCCTAGGAGATTCAGATTTTATTCAATCTTTCATGGAATCTAAGCGACCACAGAGTGAAGAAATCTATTCTATTTATTGCCGTTTAAGAAAAATTCAGGCTTGCCTGCTAGATTCTAAAATCTGGTCTCCTGGCCTAAAAAATGGAAGATATAACTTTTGGAAATCATTCTGCCCAATATCTCAAAGCTATATAGGCAGAGAACTTCCCCAATCATTCATTTGCAAAATGTAATTATTTGCATTCATGTCACAGTCTTTTCAAATTTTTGTGCCTACTTATATAGCTATGATTTCAGAGATGATACTCCCTACTGATACACCACTATTTTGGTTTTTCAGATGAATCCATGATAGCTGAAAGAATAAACTTCTCATTTATGGGGAAGCTATAATTATTGTTTGTTAACCGGAAGTTTAGCAGTTCGAGATCCAAGTATTGCATGAAGGGGTGAGCTCCCATTTCTGCCCCATCTCCTGCTAACCTAGCAATTCAAAAACAGACAAATGGAAGTAGATAAATAGATACAATTTCAGTGAGAAATAACAATTGTTCCTTGCACTTCAGCATATAGTCATGCCGGTCACATGATCACGGAACCGTCTTCAGACAATGCTGGCTTCCTCAGCTAGGAAATGGAGATGAGCACCACCCCATAGAGTCAGACACAACTGAGCAGGGGAGTCATTTACATTTCTTATAATTATTGGTAGCTATACTTTTGTGGAAAAGAATTTTAACCTTAACAACTAGAAAGAAATTATACTTCCCCAAATGAAGAATTAAAAATATTTGCAGGCTAATTTATTCTCTATAATTATAAGGCCTAAAGTTCATATCAGAAAGCTGAACATCTACCAACTCCTTTTCTTCTATCTGGAATATTTGGAAAAGTACATGCAACTGTACTGAATTTTGTGGTGATTTGATAGAATTGTTGCTAGACTAATGAAAATACTGCTTTTATGAATGTGGGGCATATTTATGTATGCATTCATATGTACTCCTATTCAGCATGCCTAAGATGGTCTTTTATACAATTCTGTGACATGGTTGGTTGGTTTTTGCCAAGTCTTATAAAATAAAAACCAAAAAACTAGACCTGCCTAGAAAAAAAGCAAAGTTGTCCAAGTTGCAAATTCCAAAAGAGAGGCCATGCTGCCAGTTGTATCCCACAAATTACTGTATTTTTCAGATTATAAGATGCACTGGACTATAAGATGTACCTTGGTTTAGAGGAAGAAAACAAGAAAAAAAATAGTTTTTTGCCTCCACGCATCCCATTTTTGCCCTCCCCAGCATCTAGAAGCACTCTGTAGGCCAAAAATAGGCACAGTTTTGGCCTCTGGAGACTTTCACAGGTCCTGTTTTTGCCTTCCCGGTGTCGGGGAGGCCGAAAATGAGACCCGTGGAGTGCTTCTGGATGCTAGGGAGGACAAAAACAGGATACATGGAGGCTTTGGGAGACCAAAAATGGGCCCATGTTTGCTGTATAAGATGCACAGACATTTCCACCCACTTTTTTGGGTGGGGGGAGTGCGTCTTATAGCCCGAAAATCACAGTGTATCTGAAATAGCTTATGGCATAATAAATTTGTTAGCCACAAGACTTTTTGATATTCTTGATTAAAAAGGAAGAAAGACAGAAAACATGAGAATAAATTACTGTTAACAGTTGTCAAAATGGGTGATATAAAACAAAGCACTTGTCCACATTCCCCCCCCCCCCCACACACACAAGGATCTGCATCAGAATCAGATGTATTTGTAATTTTGTGGGCGTACTTTTAAGAGCCTGTGAAAAATTTGAATGATTTCAGTATCCTAAAAAGATTGAGAACCACTGTCTTACATTTTAAACATACCTCTTTTACAGTCTTTTTTTAACTCAATAAATAATTTTAACTGGGGGGGGGGAATCTTTCTTTAAAAAATTAAAGATTTCCTGTGTTAATTTGAAAGTGTTTATTGTTATAGTCCTTTAGCTATTATGAGTGTTAGATTTGTTTATTTTGTGTGTTGCCTTTCTTCTAAGAGTGTTAAAAGAAAAGCTCAGGGAGGCATTTAAAAGTACATGAATTTTATGACTGGGAAAGCTGTTTGGCTCAGCAGAACTCCAGCTCATACTTTCTCTTCATGGATTTAACTTTTGTTCTTTTTAGAATACCTAACTGTAAAAAATAGTTCCAATCAAAGCTGCATTAACAATCCTGAAGTTCAGTTACATTAATGCTAATGCATGATTACTAATTTCTTCATTGCTTTATCTCTATCTCCTTTTCTAAATGCAAAGATATTTTTAAAAATATATTTTCTTAAAAAAATAAAATACTTACACAAAGTATCACAGCAGCCAATTATAAAACCGTTTCTGTGGTTTCTTTTTTTAAAAGAAAATTCGCAAGTAGCAAAAGCCTTCCTGAAAGGCTTCATGATCAAAATAGATTTCCTGAAGAAGAAATTCCATGATGGAGAAAAAAGTGCTCCTAGAAATAATTTGTTTTATTTGTGAGAAAACTTCCCTGCCATATTTTATGCCTGGGGAATTATCTAATTGACAGAAAATTTTCAATTACTCATGTTTTATTTTGCTTTAGAAATGTTGAGTATACATCACTGGCTGTATTTCACAGCAACAGAATTGAGAAACAAGCCTATTAGCACTTGTGATATTGATCCTGAAACATAAACAGATGTAAACATCAGGCATTAGAGAGTTGACTTGGGAATTCTGGAGTTGAAGTCCACACATATTAAAATTGCCACATTTGAGAAATACTGGTTTATAATGTACACTTGTTTTTTGTATGTACACTTTTTTGTTTTGCTTTGTTTGTATACTTGTTGTTTGTATCTACACTGAGAGCTTATGCACCAGAGACCAATTCCTTGCATGTCGAATCAAACATGGCAATAAAGTATTCTATTCTTTGCTTTGCTATGCTATGCTATGCTATGCTATGCTATACTATTCCTAGTCTAGTTCATTCATGACCTTCTTTCCCGTAGTTTCCTTTTATGAAGCTGGACATGTCTACCATATTATTATTTCTCTCCTCAGTCTTCTTTTCTCCAGATTAACTATCAAATGTTCCTTCATACTGTTTCTGTATCATCTTTGTTGTCCTCTTCTGGCTGTTCTTAACTTTTCAATATCTTCCTGGAAATGAGATGCTCTCACAACAGTACGCAGTATTCCAGGTATAAACTCAATGCTGAGTAGAGAGGAATAAGGTGTCCCTAGATCCTTTTGGTCACTAAGGTTTGACTTATTGTTGAAACAATATTTATCTCTCTTTTTTTAAAGTCTGTCTTAGGCTAGAAAGTAAGAAGAACAAAAGCATGACAATATCATAGTAGCCATCCAGCCTCCAAGATTTATTTTCTTAAGAGTGTATCACTTTTTTTGTTATTTAATGAATGTGTTACCCTTGGTGGAAGAAAATACACTTCTATAATTAAGGACACTTTTACAGTGGAAGCAATATCTGTCCCAATCTTTGAGGGAAAAGTGACAGAAAGCTTTTGCTTTTAGTTCAGTTAAAACACAAAGAGAATTGGTGCTGAGGTGAACTAACTAACCTTAAAATTAGCAAGTGTCTAGAAGGCACAATAAAAATCTGAATGAATAAATGAATAATCTGGTTATGTTGACTGCAATATCTAGCAATCTCTGTAATTATAAAATGATTACATGTTTAAGTACCCTAGACTCATCATAGTTTAGGTTGCAAAATGGCAATAATATAGAAATAAACCTCTAACTTTAGATGACCTGGCCTTCACTATCTGTATGTGAATAAACTGTGCCCCAGGCTCTTTTAATTGTCCTATCTCTCACATAACAAACAGCTTATAGGAGGCTGTAAAGCACTATGAAGCGGTATATAAGTCTAAGTGCTATTGCTATTATAAAGATTTATAGGGACCTATAAAAGATAAGATTATGGCACAATTTTATCAGGTCCAGAGATTTGATTCCTCAGCCATTATATTGCAAAATAATTACATAATTATAAACTATGAAAATAAACCAATAAACCATTATAGTAATAACATAGTTATTTTAAAGATTAAAAAAAATAACAATCTGAAGCTCTGTTTGAATGGCCTTCCTATCTCCCTCTGTTGGTCCTGAATTTACCACTCTAAAAGCTTGCATAAATCTTATAAAAGCGGTATAGATTTTCTTTAGCCATACTCTGCTTGGGAAAGGCAAAAGCCAATTAAACATCAATACTGAAAAGTAGCAAAACACACCTATATTCTCCCTTCCCTTCTCTTGTAACTTCATGCCTTCCCCAAAATCCTCTTTATTTCTCCCCCCTCCCCAGACAAATGTCATTAACATACATCTTCCTCAATTGCTAAGCCAGAGCACCCTGAGGGGATGCAATTAACACTCTAATTTCCTTGGAGATCTGAGTTTTTAAAAGTTTGCCTGAGCTACTGAAGGACTCCAAGAAGTTTTGAGTGTAAGTGTATGAGGTTGACAAAACAGGAAGTTAAAGTCCAGGTCAGGTTATTGAAACAAATCTTTGGGACCAAGCTTGCATATTGGAGTTGTACACTACAAATCCTGATAAACACTAGATGACATTGAAGAGGCAGAGCCTGTCTCTTTGCTGTCTGTCATATAACAGCCCTCTGGATTTTTGAAATTCAGATCCGGTTGCCCTTCTCTTGGAGTGCAAAGGACAGGGTCAGGAATGAGTCTATTAACCAATTACTTAGTTCTGCAATTCATGCATTTGGTCAGAGGACAGGCAAAATGATCGAAAGAAAATCATTTCTGTTTTCCTCCTCAGATACTACAGTTAGTCCTGGACTTATGACCGCAATTGAGCCCAAAATGTCTTTTGGTACCTGAGTTTTGACCTTTCTTGCCACATTTGTTAAATAAATCACTGAAGTTACTAAGTTAGTAAGAAGATTGTTAAGTGAATCTGGTTTTCCTGTTGACTTTGCTTGTCAGAAGGTTACAAAAGGTGATCACAATGACCTCAGGACATTGCCACCATCATAAATATGAGTCAGTTGCCAGAAATCTGGATTTTGATCATATGACTACGAGGATGCTGTAATGGTCATGTGAAAAACTGTCATAAATCATTTTTTGGGTGCCGTTGTAACTTCAGTCACTAACTGGACTAGTGTAAGTCGCGGGCTACCTGACATGACCATCATACAACTATAGGAAAGAGTCCTCATGATTTAAATATTATAAAAAGATATTATTACATCAAGGCATACCCCTTCTGCCCACCAGACAGTGGTACTTGCATTCACATCATGTATTACACCACAATATAGTCAGCTGTTTCAGCTTAGTACCTTCTGGGAACACACCTAACTATGATTTACCTAACATACCAGGTTTTGGCAAATTCAGAGTTTGCACAAAACTAATTGCAACGGAGCCGGCTTACAAGATTATATTTGTTGCTGCATTTTGCCTAGAAAACTACTTCTCTTAATGGAGATGGTAAGTCTGGCCAGAAGAGCACATAAGCCATCACTCTGCTAAACAAATAATTCCCTCAACCTTGTTCAACTATTACAAAGTCTGCATTACTATTACTGTTAAATCTTGTCATCACTTCTTATCACCCATCCCCTCCCACTTGTGACTGTATGACTGTAACATTGTCACTTGTATACTCACAATTTATATTGACTGTTTCCTAGTATGATTGATTGCTTATTGTACCCTATGACTATCATTAAGTGTTGTACCTTATGATTCTCGACTCCTGATGAATGTATCTTTTCTTTTATGTATACTGAGAGTGTTTACACCAAGACAAATTCCTTGTGTGTCTAATCATACTTGGCCAATAAAAGTATTCTATTCTATTTCCACGCAGGAAGATATCCTTTAAAGAGAAGATCCATTTCATTTTCCCTGAATTTAACACTAACAAGTTCCTTCTTTGGTCAATGTTTGCCAAGTCCTTCCGCTTGTATCTTTGATCTCCCTTTTCTGTGGTGCTCTAGGTGTGTTTGTGTTTGTTTCAGGCTACAGCTGCATTTCGAAACACTGTATAACCAGTGTGATTGTTGTCAAAATAATACTAATGGCAAGAGTCGAACTTACATTTATGTATTTATTACATTACTTTTATTTATTTATTGAATGTACATGCCACACATGTTCCTGATAGGGTTACTCTTATCCTGAGCTGGGGAACATTCAAATGAACCACTACCATATCGGGACCATATTTGCTTGGAAAAAATAAAAGTTAAATCTGAAAAAGGGACAAATTTAAAACAGGCTCATAAAGGCAAAAACGTTAAATGTTCATGTTTTACAAAGGAAAATTAAAGAGCAAAACTTAGAAAAAGTATACAAAAACACATATTCCAATAAAAAGATCTAAACTCAAACAGTGTATATTAATTTATTTTAAAAAGACAATTTAATGTCCATATTTTACATGAATATGTAAGACTGTACCTTAAGTAGTACCATTTGTATGGTTAAAAGCTAAATGACCAAAATGAAAGACAAAAGTGTTTGAAAAATAAATAAAGATTATCTTCTGAAATAAATATTATCCTTTATAATAAAGGATGTGTGGTCACTAATAATCAATCACAACTGTCTTCTGTACCAATTCTGTATTTCCTTAGTGTAATTTTTATGGTAGGGGGAAAAAATGCTGTGGAGAAACAGGCTGCTTTCCAGGGGAAGCCAGTCAAATCTAGACCCTTTTGTAAAATTTTGAAAGGGAAGCAAGGTAATGTCAGAATGAAACCGATTTGGGATGTCTTTCTGTAGCATACCCAACTGTAAAACGACTTCCTTCCATATCGTGTGATCCTTGCTTTTTGCTCTATACCGGGGTCCCCAGTTGGCAACTTGAAGACTTGGGGACTTCAACTCCCAGATTTCTCCAGCCAGCTATGCTTCTGGAGAATTCTGGGAGTTTGAAGTCCACAAGTCTTAAAGTTGCTAAGTTTGGAGACCTCTGCTCTATACAGGTGGCCTACCTGGACCCATAACATGTGAACAAGTAAACTATCCACAATTCCTGTGAATATTCATCAGCTGACTTTTTGCATTTGCTTGTGTGAGCAAATGCCAAGGTGTTAAAAACCCATTTTGTGCTCTTGGACCAAAGCTCCGGGGTGTTTGAGACCATTTCACACAGCAACCAGTCTCCTCACAGAAAGCCATGACCTGCTTCCCTTTGTTAAAAAGATCCCCAGACTTGCAGCTAATCATACCACCTTTTACATATACTTCTAATATTGCTGTATGTGAAGAGACTACTATGGTATATTTTAAACACTTTCCTACTCCTGTAATAATATTCAGACACTTTGTGACTTCTTAATCTAGTATTTTCTTCAGCATGGTCCTATCCTCCCCAAAAAACAAACAAACCAGGAATAGGAATGATATGTGAATCTGAGCATATGTTAGATGGCCTTACAATAAACCAGCCTCATTAGATAGTTGATCTTACTTTTCACATTGCAACTTGAGTTTGCCAAAGCTGTGATATGATCTCTTGATTCATGCTATCTAATTTAAGAATGAAGCTTTACTGAATCGGGACTTTCCAACGTCCATCTCTAGTATCATCTTAGATCTCACTTCAAAATTAGCTTTGAGGAAAAAAGGAAGATGGCTCTCGATTTTAAAGCAGAATCCAAGTAAATGTGATGAGGCTGAGAGTGCCAATTTGCAACACTGCATCCTTGAAGATGTGTCAGGTTGACAGTTCCCAACTGCATATATCTTCCTTGCTTTAATTCAGGAGATCTATTGAGATTCCATCATATAACTTTGTTGCCAGTAACAATTCATTTCCCCTGGATTCTTTCCTTGATTTCCTTCCTGGCAGCTGCAGGATAAAAGCCAGGCCTTTAGGTTTGCAGCAAAGGAAATTAATGGTACTTTAGAACTGCTTTTCAGGACTTCAAATCTTCCCCTTTGGGCAAATAAAGAACAGAGAAACTCAGGAAGACTATTTAGGGAGGGACCAATATAGGGCAGTTCAACACTTTCTATTGCTCAAATTCCTCTTGGATCTTCAGTCAAAGCTTTGTGAAGACAACTTCCACCATTGTAATGGTCAGCCGGACTCTGGAGAAGAGAAGAAAGGAATCAACTAACTTTCTGTTTCTGTTACTTTTCAGGCTTTTACAGCCTTATGAGGTGGATGATCCTTTGAAAGTCTTTCCTGCATTGAAGTATCAAGCTGTATTTTTTTTTCTTGATAGAAATGCTTGAGGGATTTAAGGTGAAGACACAATTGAGAGTCTGGCTTCTCTCAAACTTCTTATTAAGTGCTTACCCAAGAATTATATGAGCTCTGGTTGACATCCTTTTAGAAGAATTTGCAACAGAGTTCTGCTGACATCATGGGAATATTACTTAGGAATGTGTAAACGTATTTCAGATTGATCAGCTCTGGTACTAAGTTGTATAAACACAAATAAATCAAATGTGAATATGGGACAGTTCATGATGCAATGCACCTGAAGTGTGCATTCAGTTTTGCAGGAATTCACATAGCATCATAAAAGTTATCGTACAGCATTTGTAAAATGGAACTTTTAAGTCATACCCACACATCCATATGTGTATTTGCAAGTTCCAGAGCAACCGAACTAATGGAGAATTGATTAAAAGTGATTGTTTCAGCCTGAGTTTTTGTGAAACGAATAGGTAAAATTAAGAATGGACTGATGTGAAGAGAAAATGAATTACTAAGATTCATGGAAGGTCAACAGTGGCAGTAATAATTTAAGTGTGGTTCCCAAGGTCAGAGGCAGCAAACTAGTGAATGTTTAAGAGGATACTTGAAACATGTTCTGCTGAGAATCGATCAAGAAATTATAGCACTTCAACATTTTATTGATTTATGAGAGGCTATATATGCAAACTCCTGATGTAGAATTTTTACTAGACTATTTCTAGTGGCAGATGTAAAATATACACTACTGTAAAAAAAACGTTGGTATAAAATGGTTTTTGTGTGGATTGGAAAGTATTGGCAGTCCCTGAAAAGATTGTAGGTGATTGAAGCCATGGACAGAGTCCTTTGAGAAAAAAATTAAATTGGCCTGAATGTGGGCAGACTGTGAAATCATGCAAGATTTTGTCATTCTCATTTGAGGTCTCCTCAGCCTGGCAAGATTATGAGTGAGAATTCACAAATCTTGTGAGAATTGATGATATATAGTTCGGCAAGGTAAAGAGATGTCCTGATTTGCCCTTCGTGTTCAGCAAGTCATGCTCTTTATGGGCTTATGCTTCATGTCTTTTCTTCTTGATCACTCAAGATCCAGATTACCCAAGAAACTATAGTAATATATCCAAACATATTAGGAAACACTTGGGAAATACCTGCAACTTGGACAGGCAGCAACTACTTGCAATTAGCATATTAAATAACATGTCATTCTGGATTCTCCATCAAATCAGTGTTAAGCATATTTTTTTAAAAAAGAAGCAGAAGCAGACCTATTTAATCAACTGAGGTTTCTCCAGGTCATCATGATTTGATACCAAGATAGAATGGCCAGTCTTAGTACAGGCTTCAAGAATGGAGGAGAGGAGGAGGAGCTTGAGTTCAGACTCATCCATACAGAGGGGTCTGTCTTTCACAAGGAAATCTGATCATTTCCAAAGATCCACCAGAAACTGAAACTTTGATGTCTCTAAATGCTAGGTGTTCCTTAGTTCTCATCATGCCGTGATTCTGTTGTAAGAGACAATGAATTTGCAGTTCTTTTCCCTCCCAGCCTTGCTTCAAACCTCAAATTTGCAGTGCTTTTCCCTCCCAGCCTTGATTCTTTAGACCAGGGTTGTCAAATTCACAGCTCCCAGGCGGATGTGTCACAAGCTGGCCAGCCCATACCTGGTTCAGTGAAGGGGGAAAGTCACAATATGTTACGTGATGACACAAGTTTGACTGCTATAGAAAGTCATTCAAGACAAAATCTACAGAATGCCTGACTTGGAGTAGGCTCATAGTCTCTCTCTCTTCTCTCCACAGAGTTATTATATACCTTCAAAAAAGGCAACTATGATCTTATAATCAATGATTTCTCATCCATTGATTGGCAATTTTTTTTTGTAAATTTTATTTGAGTTTTCACAAAAAAATACAAATAAAACATCTTTTTTGAAAGTAGCATAATCCCAGGTTACATTTCTTTGTACAGACACAAATTCAATTTCATGCTCATTTTTATGTTCTATTCCATATCTTGTTACTGTTTTACATTTTCTACATAGCTTCTCCCTTCTTTTAATTTTCTCAGTTTTATTTTAATTATCTCGTCTCAATTCAATTCATTATATTTATACTTTTTGTCTGTCCTGTTTCAATTATCTATTATCTTTTCTCATTAAACAAAGTTTCTCCTGTAGTTGCTGATTGGAGTATGATACCTTTATATCTTTTAAGTTTATCCATTTAACTCTTATTTAGGCTTCAATGTATACCTTAAAGTTATAACATTCAATATAATACATAACTTCCGTTCGGATTCTGCTTGGTACATTTTTAAAATACACACTATATTCTTAAAAAAAGAAAAAATTATTAATATATGTAATTAAAACAACACATTCCATTCCAATTCAATTCTATCATTAATGTTAATATTCATTAAAATCTAAACTTCTTTAACATTACTTTTCAATTAAATATCATACTTCTATGGGAACCGTTATAAGCTTTCCATAATTAATTCCCCCCCTTCACTTATATTTTATAAAACATTAACTAATTAAAATGTTCCCGTTCATTCCTAATTCAATTTTCTCATTTATTTTATTAACAAACATTTCACTAAATTACACTATTTTATCCCTCATTTTGATCATACATTGTTTCCAATTTTCTAAAGTTATTTCTATTACTAATATAACAATACAATCTTATGTTCCTTTACAGAATCCCTTTTTCAGTTAAATTTTCACCTATCATCTCTAAATAGGTCCTGTTTCTCTATATCTTGTTCCGGTCCTTTGTAACTTCTTTTCCTTTCCTTCTTCCCTCTCTTCTTCTCTCTCCCCCTTTTACCCCCTTGTCTCTCTACCTCTATTTCTCTCTTCTGTATACCCCTCTTCTGTTGCTTTCCAATATTATATTTATTTTTTGAATTATTTTTCTTTTCTTTGGTTGTTTTTTTAAGTCTTAAATTCTCCATTCTCTTCCCCGCTTTCCATTTTCTTCCCCACATAGAATTACTTGTTCACTAAAGATGGCTTCTTCTTTGTCCCAGTCTTCTTGTTTTGCAGTCTTTTCTTGTTGTTTCTCATAGTTCCAAATCTCCATTTCTAAGAATTGAAAAACAAAGCCAAAAGAACCCTTCCCTTCTTGCGCATCTTCATTGTACTTTTTAAGTTCCATTTTCAATTCATCCAGAATCAGTGCCATTGTATAAATTTTTAAACAACCATGCGATTAATTTTAGTCATTCAATGCAATAACCAAGAATCCAAAGATCACCAAGTAATCCAAATACATGCAAGCTGTTTCTTTTTGCTCCTTTTTTTCAATTCCTCTTCCTGGGGTTCTACTGTTTAGTTACAAAGTTTCAGTTAAAATGTATCTTTTAGAAGTCTTGTTGAAGTTTTACTGTAGATTCCTTTTAATTCCAGGTAGTCTCCTCCCTCTTTCCCTTTTATTCTTTTTCTCTCCTTTCCTGATGAAAAAAAATTTAGTGTCCAGAAATCTTTATTATCCCTTTGACATTTTCTTTTATTTTCAGCTTAATTGCCTGTTGATGTCAAAGCGGATTTTTCCGATTTCTTATTTAAGTCTCTTAGTTGTCAATATAGGGAAAGAGTTAGAAGAAAAAAACCCCAAACTTTTCCCTTTCCCCTTTCCTTTGCTGCTTCAGACTCTTCTTTGGGAACAATATTATTTTTTTGTAAGTTTAAATTCCAGGGTACCTTAGTTGTTGCTTTTGCAATTTAACCCGGTCAGCCAAAACTTTCACTTCTTATCTTCCTCCTGCACATTCTTTTCCAGTCGAGTTCTTCTTTGAGGTGGCTATTTCTGACCACTGCTACAACTGCCTTTGGGAAAGGAAGTAATGGCCAGCTGAGGAGGAGAGATGTGGCTCTCCTCAACCCTGCTGGCAGTCTCCCCCTTCTTCACCACCTCTACGGGGTGGCTTAGCCCGAAACCAGCCAGCTCAGGGCACTCCAGTGTTGAGCCCAGACCAAAACCACGCACAATTGCGGATTTCTGTCTATTGCCGAAAGAACTCAAACCGGAAGCCCCATTGATTGGCAATTTCTATTCACTGGATGCAATATTGTTGAAGACTATTGCAACATATTCTTACTAGAAATCAAAAAAGCCATCAAACTATATGTACCAATAACAACTCCCCAAACCAGGAAAAACAGATTACCCATAACAATAAGGAAGCTTCAATCCAAAAAGAGATCACTTTGGCGAAAAAACAAATCTGGTCACGTTGCCAACTTCAAAAGCCAATACATAAATCTATGCCACCAGATAAAGACTGAATGCACCAATTATCACATTAAACAAGAGGAAAACCTTCTATGCACAAATTCCACCCGTGCTTTCTACAATTTTGTAAACAACAAACTAAAAGACTCAAGGTCCATCCCACCCCTGAAAGGACCGAATGGGAAAGACTGCAACAACAATACCATCAAAGCAAACCTCTTTAACACATTCTTTGGCTCAGTATTTGTAAACAACAATGGATCAAACCCAGTACTTCCTAGTCGAACCACATACAACTACAATGATCTAATACATATTGATTTTACAGAAGACATTGTTGAAAAAGCACTGCGCAATCTAAAAACCATCCCTATCTATTGGACCGGACAGAATATATGCCTTCTTCTTAAAAAAGCTATCTACTGCCATAGCCGAAGCTCTAAGCATAATCTTTGAAAAATCTTTCAGGACCAGCTCCTTGCCAAAACTATGGTCACAAGCCACAGTCATCCCCATCTTCAAAAAGAGAGACCTCAGCCTAGTTGAAAATTACAAACCAATCTTCTTATGCTGCGTCACCTGTAAAGTCATGGAATCAATTATTAACCAACCCATTATCCTCTACTTAGAGACAAACAACCTACTCTCCAATAAACAATTTGGTTTCAGAAAAAACAACTATCCTGCAATCTGCAACTCTTACACTGCAAAAATATATGGACTACACAACTCAATCAGGGCAAAGTAATAGATGCAATCTACATAGACTTCTGTAAAGTCTTTGATTCAGTGGTACACGACAAACTACTACTAAAATCTTATGGTATCTCTGGACACCTGCATAACTGGATAGAAGCATTCTTGTCAAACAGACAACAAATGGTCAAAATTGGGAGCATCCTATCAAATTCTGTACCTGTCAACAGTGGTGTCCCCCAAGGCAGTGTTTTAGGACCAGCTCTCTTCATACTCTACATAAATGATCTCTGTGATCATATTAAGAGCAACTGCATTCTCTTCGCTGATGATGTAAAGCTATTCAACACCACAGACAATACTACTACCCTCCAAAAAGACCTTGACTATGTATCAGAATGGTCAATCAAATGGCAACTTCAAATCTCAACAAATAAATGCTCTGTCTTACATATTGGCAAAAAAAATCAGAAAATAAAATACAAGCTAAATAGTCAAGACCTTGTTGAGGATCCAAACTCTGTCAAGGATCTTGAAGTACTCATCTCAAATGATCTAAGTGCTAGAGCCCACTGTAACTACATAGCCAAAAAGGCATTAAGATTTGTTAATCTAATCCTACGTAGCTTTTTCTCTGGTAATATCACACTACTAACTAGAGCATACAAAACATTTGCTAGAGCAGCACTCGAATACAACTCATCAGTCTGGAACCCATATCATGTATCTGATATTAACACAATTGAAAAAGTCCAGAAATATTTCACAAGAAGAGTTCTCCGCTCCTCTACTCATTGCAGAATACCTTATGCCACCAGACTTGAAACTCTAGACCTAGAAAACCTAGAACTACGCCGCCTCTGGTCCGATCTAAATATAGTATATAAAATCATACATTGCAATGTCCTACCTGCAAATGAATACTTCAGCTTCAATCATAACAATACAAGAGCACACAATAGATACAAACTCAAGGTTAACCGCATCAAACTTGACTGCAGGAAATACGACTTCAGCAACAGAGTGGTCAATGTTTGGAATACTCTACCTGACTCTGTGGTTTCTCCCCCAAACCCCAAAAACTTTAACCTTAGACTGTCTACTATTGACCTCACCCTCTTCCTAAGAGGCCTGTAGGGGGCGTGCCTAAGCGCACCAATCATGCCTATCGTCCCTGTCCTATTGTTTCTTTTTATTTTTCTTATAAGTATCTATCTCATGTATTCAAAACTATGTTTATTCTTATACCTGTATCTTGTAAGCAATTGACAAATCAAATAAACACTGAATACTAAATACCTGGACAAGTGTTGAAATAAAAATGGGTTGCATTTTTTCTGGGTTTGTTAACTATTTACACTTCTCTGTGTTTATGTATTTTACATCAAGTATGTTTTTGGTGCTTGGTTTGCAATGTCCCTTTCAAATGAAGCCAATTCTTGGTGACTTCTTTTGACCATATTGTTTTCTTGGCAACCATAAGGATTTTTCAGCTATTCAGCCTAGCCTACAGTCCTGGGATTCTCATCCAACAGGCCCAAATCTGTTGGGATTCTCATTCTCACAAACAGACTGAAATCTGCTAAGTGTCAGGGGTCCGGCAGTTACCCCAATTAAATCATGAGCCTCGAGCCACACTCCCAAAGCTAAAGAGGATTTATTTGAAGGTAACATTCTCCGTCCGGCACTAACCTGGGCATAGCCAACTCTGAGATACCTAATTCATTGTCACCCTTGATAATGTATACACGTTGTATACACATTTTATAGTTGACACTAAGCTTGTTTAGATCAGTCATGGTTAGTTAGCTATTTACTTGGCTTGAGACAGCATGAACTGCTCAAAACAAGGTTCTTGACAGTCCCCAAAGAACAGCCTTTGGATAAGCCAGCACAAGGACAATGTCACAAGGTGATGGCATGGTGGAGTTAAAATCTATTGGAAAAGGAAATTGCCCAGGAAACTATTCATTCTAACATTTATATTATTAAAATACTTTATGTATTCAAATGCGCCAAATGTTCCTCCTGCCTGACCTTATTTCTTAAAAACAGCTTTGAAATCTTTGATGTTACTGCTGCTGTTATTCTTTTTAATACTATATTTCATCACTGTAATAATGTGCAGAACTGCCTTCTGCTGCAAACAAAGTCACTTTCCCCAATGTGCAAGTATTAGGAACTTCCAAAGCCTTTAAGGATTCCTTAGTTAATGCTGGAAGAAATATCCTTCTGAGTTCAGTTCCAAGTTCAAAGACACTGGAAACATGGAGGCTGTTTGGAAAGATGGTTTAATGGTGGACAGGACCACATGGCTTGGAGCTCCAGTAAAAAAGATGACCACATGCTTCAAGATGTTGGGTGAAGGAAAAGAAGGGCCAAGATTTTGAGAGCCCCTTAGTTATATACCCTCTGTTGGGCCCCACCTTAGTGTTTCCTGTTCCTGTGTAAGAAATGTATCCCATTGGCTGTCAGACTCCCAGGGGTGGGGGTGGGGGGTCTTAGCTAACTTTGTAGGCTTTATCTGGACCACATGGCTTCACCTGAGTGATAGCTGATGCAATCTTCCCAAGCCAGGTGGTGAGATGGGTGGAAGCCTTTGTTATGTAGAATACTCTGGCCCAGGTCTTAATGGCCCGCCTATTAACAAAGGTGGTGGTGTGGGGTGAGCTTCTACTTCTGAGGGGAGTTTCTGCTTCTCACTCTCTACTCTTTTTAGGGGAAATATTTTGCCTTTTTAATATTTCCTAGGATATTTCACTTTTCTAGGAGAGGGGTAGGTGCTAACTTTCTACAATAATGAGCACTGGATATATCCTTGCATTTAAAAAAATGTCAAGCTGAAGTCATGGTTCCCATGACTTGGTAAAATAGCTTGTTTTTACTTCCTTGATGTGACATCCTGTTTTAGTACCGGGACTCAATTTCATGTGCGTACAAGTCTCAGAATGGCCTTTAAGATAAACATTTGATTTTCAAAAAGATTGACCCAATTGCTAGGAGTTGAGAGATATGCAAAGGAAAAGGTTAAAACATATGGCCAGCCCAGAAATGAAAGCACGTTAGACTGCATGGATTATGGCTGTAGTTCACAGGATCACATGAGCCTTTAAGTTCAAAATTGCATTTGTTCTTAAGTCTATGCATCTCAGAGTCCCAATGAATTGATACCTGCCAGAATATATTTCTGTTCTGGTTGTATGATAAAAATAATGTAAGGTGATACCCTTCTTGGTCAGGGACAGAAAAAAAGAGAAGTGCAAAAAAAAGGGCCTGGTGGATCCTTTGTTGAACATGAGCCAACAATGTGATGCTGCTGCAAAAAAAGCAAATGCAATCCTAGCCTAGATAAACAAGTCAAAATCTAGACAAATCATCCTTTCCTTTGGATTTTGCATTGCTCGGACAATACCTAGCATACTGAATTCCATTCTGAAAAACCACATTTTAGGAAGAACAATGACAAGTTGATCTCAAATGCTAGACAATGGACATGATTCAGAGACTGGTTTCATATAGTGAACTGAATTCAGTTAGATTTACTTTCACCCCAATATGCAAAGAATTAAGAGCAGAACTATTGTACCATACCTGGAACATTAATATATAACCAGCTGGATCAAGCCAGTGGTGGGATTCAAATTTTTTTTACTTCTGGTTCTGTGGGCGTGGCTTGGTGGGCGTGGGAAGGGAAGGATACTGTAAAATCTCCAGTCAGAAGTAGTATTTGCCAGTTCTCTGAAATACTCAAAATTTCCGCTACTGATTCTCCAGAACTGGTCAGAACCTGCTGACTATCACCTCTGGATCAAACTGAAGACATCCATTCGTGTATGTTAAATTGTGAATGCTGAAATGCATATTATTGGATCTCATCTTGCAAAGGCATGAAGGATTGTATCTGGAAGATGGTTGCAGAAAACAGCAGACTGAAATTCAAGAATAAGCTCTAAAAAATAAAGACATATATTATATAGAAGAAACCTGGGGGCTTCCTAAACCAATCTTCTTCAATTTGGTGCTTCCATTCATAATTTCTAATGTCTGTGTTGTTTAACATATTTGGAAATCACCTGATCAGGGTTAAGCTAATTTAGCCAAGGAAACATGAATATATCTTTACTTCAGTGAGACAATTAGATACACAACTTATTTCCCCTTTTAAAACTAGGGGACGTCAGGTTCAACGGATTCACAGGTGTAATTGGAAGGCACATCCCATTACTGTGCATGTGTTTATAATTGAGTTAACCAGACACCTTAAAAAAAGGAAAACCAGTTCAAATTGGCAACTTAAATAAGTTCATCTTCATGTTTGAAAGAGAAGTTCACCTCCTTTCCCACACACACCTTTCTTACTTTCCCTGAGAGACTGCTGAGAGTGCCTTACACATTATAATTACTAGGTGTGGAATGGAAACTCACTTTGAAATGGCAATACAAATCCCCAAGGTAATTATTATTTATGTTGTATAAGAGAGAGAGTAACATATTGCTTTGGCAATGCACATGACTTCCTAATATGCAACTATTACACATCCACATGAACTTTTCAATTGCCTCAATAGTTAAAGTTACACACTCAGGAAAGACACAGGTCTCTGTGTTCTCTCACACACACACACATGCCTGCTCCCCCTCCTCTCTCTCTCTCATACACACAGAGTAGGGTGGTAGAGAGAGAATATCTGATGGATGTTATGAAACCGATGTTGAAAGCATCCTTATAATTCTTGACCATTAGAAACATTTAGCCAAAAAACACCTTTCGAAGCTGTTTTGGAAGATCTGGGATCATGCTTCAATACTTTTTGAGTAGAATAGAAGACTATCAAATAAATAGTTGGATAGCATGTTATTTTAGAATTCAGGGCTATGGGCAGGGAAAGGAAAGAATATTGCCCTGGACTCCCCCCCACATAAAATTAATTTCAATTACAATAGATTAAAAAAACCACAGAGAGAAGTCTGCAGAATTTTGTTATTGAACTCAATCTGGGAGAAAATCCAACTCTGCTCTTAAGATGTTTGATGGCCCACTGATTTTAATGAGTTTTCCTATTTTGATGATGCTCTTAGAATAGTTACACCCATGATAAATTATTGCAACAAAAAGAGATGACAAATCAGGAGTACAACAGGAAACCACAACCGTTCAAAGATGACAAGGTCACTTCTTTTCCCAATCGCCCTTTTCCTCCTAGTACTGAATGTGAACTATGTGATTCAATCTTATGTGATTCATAAGAGGCCCACTCTACAAATGCTTGTGCATTTTAAATCAAGTGAAGGTATCCAGAAAGGTTACGGGGAGGATCATTTAAATTAGTAATCGTGAGCTAAATACATGCACCTGAGAGGGTTTTTCTTTGGGGGGGGAGGGAAGAATCCAGATCACTGAAACTCAGGTTCGTTTAATCATCAAACCTGGCAGCTAAAAATAAAAGACTGAGGCAAAGCAAGAGGAGTGCGTTCAAATTTTATTGTATATTATAGCGGGTCCCTGTGAAATGATTCCTAATTGGCGTGTTTTTGATTTTTTTTTACTAGAATTATATAATTGTTTTATGAACAATCGGCAAACCAATCTTTATTACGGCCATACACCAGCATATACAATGCTAGTCAAAAGCTTGTTGGGAGAGGTTCGGGGCCGCCACAAACGTCGCATGCTTGTCGACCGATGGACGCTAGGTCAACCCTGAGTGAACCGTTCCCTCCTTTCACCAGCGACCCAACCCGCCGCGTTTTCCCTTAAAGCCGGCGGCTGCCGAAAGTAAATAACGTTCCGCTCCTGAGGAAGAAACGGCCACAAACCCCTCCTTGCTGAAAGCTTTCTAATGAATGAAGGCGAACAGAAGCGCCGAGGCGTCGTTTCCTCTCCCCCCTCCTCATTGTGACGCCGCTCCGGCTGCGTTCCATTCACGGCGAGAGAAGCAAGAATGAGGCCGGCCGCCGGAGAGAAGGGAAAGGAGAGCGGAGAGGATGGGGGGGCGGAGCCAGGTAGTAAAAGGAATCCTCCCCCGCACTCGAGCCGGCGCGCGGGGAGTATTGCCACTACCAGCAAGCTCCGTTATTAATGACTTGAGCCTGATACAGCGCGGGAGCCAAAATGTTCTAAGGCCTAAGCCGTTTCCCGGGCCAGGAAGGAGAGAGCCTGCGCACAGCCGGCAGCCATGGTGGAGCTCCGGGAGATGGACTGCAACGTGCTTCGGCACCTCCTGCATCGGGGGGACTGCAACGGCGGCACCAGTAGCATTTCCTCCACTCCTCCCGCTGGCGGGAAGTGTCTCCTCTTGGACTGCAGGCCCTTCCTCGCTCACAGCGCCGGCCACATCCGCGGCGCGCTCAATGTGAGGTGCAACACCATCGTCCGACGGCGGACCAAAGGGTCGGTCAGCCTGGAGCAGATCCTCCCGGCGGAAGACGAGGCGCGCTCCCGCCTGTGTTCGGGTCTCTACTCGGTCGTGGTGGTGTACGACGAGCGGAGCCCGCGGGTCGAATCTTTGCGGGAGGACAGCACCGTGTCGCTGGTGGTGCGGGCGCTGCGCAGGGACGCGGAGCACACCAACATCTGCTTGCTGAAAGGTAAAGGGGGTGCGCACGAATTTAGCCCGGGAGAGTAAGGTCAGGCCTTTGGACCCTTCAATCCCATTTCCCGGTACGCTGGACCCAGCTTGAGCCAGATCACCCAGCGGATGATGGGTTTAAAAAGGCCGGTGGGAATGGGCGGGGGCCCCCCGGGGTTTAAATCCTCGCACAGCCTGGGAAGGACAAGGCCACTTCAGCATGTTCCCTCCGTTCCCCCTCCGTTCCCCGCACCCCTCGCCATTTGGAACACGCAGGACTCTCCAAGGGTTGAGGTGAAGGGTCCTTCCAGGCTGAACTGGAAGGACCCCACCGTCGCCACTTTGCGACGGTGGAGGAGGACCGGGACAAGTCTTCGAGTCGGGCCCTTTCCCACCCGCCTCTTCTCCGTCCCTCCATTTCCGTATCTCTGCTGGCTTGCAAAGGACTTCGCCAGTGGAGCGCTGTCGCGGGCGGAATGAAAGGGAGGAGGAGGTCCACATCCCATCCATCCGAAGGGCAGAACGTGTGAGCCGCGTGTCAGTCCCCTCTCACGCCCTTCTTCACTTCCGTCGGGCGTGGTTTGAGCAGCGATGACGCCAAGCGCCCCGCGGCTGTTCTCTCGCTTGGCTTTGCGCCCCTCAGCCCGCCCGCACGCCAGCCACCTGACTCGCGCTGCGGGGCAAAAATGTCAAGACGCCCGTTGCTAGAAAACCAGAAGTCGGGCCGATGGGTTGAAACTCCCTTCAGCTCCTCGAGAGAATTTCTCAGACCGGACCAACCCCCCCCCCCAAAAAAAGGAAAGACCACGCGCAGCTTCCTGCAGACTCAATTTTACTTAGAGCAGGGGTCCCCAAACTTGGCATCTTTAAAGGCTTGTGGACTTCAACTCCCAGAATTCTCCAGCCAGCATAGCTGCAAAAGCATAGCTGGCTGGAGAATTCTGGGAGTTGAAGTCCACAAGTCTTACAGTTGCCAAGTTTGGAGACCTCTGACCTCCCCTAATTTCTCAGATTTTTTCTCTCTGCCCCATGGCTTGGCAAAGAAGTCAGGAAAGAACCTCGAAGGAAGGTGGGACTGTGTTCCTAATCCACAAAAGGAGCGTTTTCACAAAAGGCCATTTTAGAAAATCTTTTCTTTTGTGTATACAGAGCATTTACACCAAGACAAATTCCTTGTGTGTCCAATCACACTTGGCCAATGAAAGAATTCTATTCTATTTTATTGATCAATTTTATGAAGAAAATGGCTTGGGGGTGGTGGTCACACTGTCAATTCTTGGAGCTTTCTAGTCAAATTGCCCTTCAGGGAAAGTAAATAGTCCAGCAGTCAACAGGATGTGGCCTTTTTTATAGAATAGGATAGACTAGAACAGAATTGGTTTTGGTCTCTGTACACATAAAAGAAAAGATATATTTGTCAGGAGTTGAGAATCATAAGGTACCACACTTAATGATAGTTATAGGGTACAATAAGCAATCAATTGCACTAGGAAACAGTAAATATAAATTGTAAGGATACAAGCGATAAAGTTACAGTCATAGAGTCACAAGCGGGAGGGGGTGGGTAATAAGGATTGATGACAAAATTAACAGTAGTAGTAGCAGTGCAGTAATACTAGTTATACAGCTGTATGTGAGAAAAGCAGCTAGGAAATTAACCCAGAGTGAGAAAAACTATTCAGTTATGGAATTGGGTTATCTAAGGTGTTGGGACAAAAAGTTAGCAGCAATTCATGCTCTGATTAATAATGGTTTCCCTTATAATCTTTGCCCCTCAGTTCCCATTTCTTGCTTGGGTGTGGCCCAAGGAAACCAGGCGGTATTGTAGGGGAGGGGGGTATTTCCTGCCCATCTGACTTATTAGCTGGTTGTAGTCTGAAGGCAGCTGGTGACCTTTTGAATTACAAAAGCTTTGGGTGGGTGGAAGGGAAAAGGGTGAGAGATCCTGTTTTATTGTTCCCCAAATGGCCTCTCCCCTTAGGAATGCATGAGAATAAGGGTGGCAGTGGTGGGAAGTAGCCCTACCTTTTATCTGTAGGGGTAGTGCCATGGCTCCAGGCCATGTATTTGTATCCTCTGGAAGGAAGTTTTTATGGGCTTCTCTGGAAAAGTCACCCCTTCCCCCTGCTGAGTCCCTAAATAGCCCTCGCCAAAATATTCCAGCTCAGAATAGGATTTATTTTATGGTTTCTTCTGAGAGACACTGGAAAGACGGCTCCCTCAATTATAATTTAAACATTTTCAAAACCTTGTGTTATAGATGAACAGAAAGCCCTACAATTTAATCAGATTTGCTAATTACTGAAACTAATAGTGGATGATAAAAAAAAAACCATGAAACTGGAATCTTGAGATAAATGGTTATAATCTCTAATATAAGGGAGACTCTCTTAAAATAGAAATGATTCATGGAACAATTCTCTGGCTTTTAAGGCTAGAAAAT
Source organism: Emydocephalus ijimae (assembly GCA_004319985.1). Taxonomy (NCBI): domain Eukaryota; kingdom Metazoa; phylum Chordata; class Lepidosauria; order Squamata; family Elapidae; genus Emydocephalus; species Emydocephalus ijimae. The sequence goes on from BHEV01033280.1 coordinate 26,243, forward strand.
TGTGTTTAAAAGCAGACAAAAAGTCAAAATAAACCAATACCATTGATCAATTTCAAAAGGCATTTGTACTCATTTGACAACTGATTAGTTCTGTTTGCATCTTGGCTTCCTTTGTGTTTAGCTTCAGTTGAAATAATGGATGATTAAGAAGATTGGGGCTTTAAGTTGTAACATTTGTTATCTAATTACCCAATTCCCATTGTTGGAATTCTTGTAGTTAATTCCCAACCCTTATAGAAGCCTCATGTCTTTCTGATTCCTGAAAATGCTTGATGTTGCAATGCAGTTTTGCTGAAAAAAATGTCTGCTAAAGTTGGAACCGGTTGGGAGTGGGGGCTTGGAAACTGGAAGACTCTGCTTAAGCTCTTTATAGGCTCAACCAACTATAGAGGATCAGGTGCCTCTTTAGAATTTAGTTTGTTGTTTCATGGTGGCCTTGGCTTCTCCTGGGCCATGCTAAACAAAGCTAGAATTATGAACATTTGACTAATTTACCTAAATTTGGTGTTCCATGTTTGGTTTGGGCATGTCCAGAATATGGACCTTACTGGAAAGGTGTCATTTTGCATTTAGCCTTGGAACTCATATAGTCCTACTTTTTCTTTATCTAAATTCAAGATTTTTTCCCACACTGGGAGTCTATTCTATTGAACAATTCAGTGCAATTTATTTTTAGCTTACTGCTCTGGGAATAGTGCATTTTTGCAAAAAGATCTTGTCAGTGGTAGGGTTCCTACAAACTCTGAGGTTGATAGAAAATATTTCCCGATGCTTATTCTTCCAAATTTTTAAGGGGAATTGCTACATTTAGCGTTACAGAACCTTCAGAACTGGGGAGGAAGGGTGTCTTTCCTGTTACTTTTCTAGCTTCCTACAATAGGTTTGGGGGGAAAACCTGACTGTTTTAATTGAGATCTAACCAAGAGAATGCAAAGTATTTTCCTGGATCAGCCTTCTTCAAAGAATACCCTACTGTTATGTGCATTTTAGCCACTTTTATTATAACGTCTCCTGTGGCTTATGTACCAAGAAACCTTGATCCATTAAGATCCTTGGACCAGTTGAAATAATTTAATAAATCAATAAATAAAATAATGGAGGAAGAAGAAGGATGACGGCCTTGCACTTAAAAGCCTTCTCACTGTGGGTATTTCTGTAGGACAAGGGGAAATTACTCATACTAAAAATTCATGTGGTAAAGAGCATTGCAGTTCTGTATGAATGGTAAAACTTGCTGTCCCTGGGAAGATCAAATAACAATTTGGAGAGTTCTTGTTAATGACATTTGGCAGAACTGGGATGAGGGTGGTGTGTCCATCCTTATGCTCTATCATTTCTCAGCAGCTTTCACTAGCATCAATCATGGTCCAGCTGGGAATGATGGGCACCATATGGTGGTTCTTCCTGATTTGTTGGTTGCAATGGGTATTGATGGAAGGAAGAGATCATAACCACAGCCTGTTATTTGCAGAATGTCTCAGGTCGAAAGTCACTTTTGTCTTTAACCATCTGCATGATACTTCTGGGTGAGTTAACCTGTCATTTGGGAGTTCATGGTGATGATACCTAATGATATATCTTGATACAGAGCCATCCATGTGATATGGTCCATATCCTGTATGGAAGGCAGTGTCTGGAGGTTGTTCAAATCAGATTTGGGCTCAATCCTAACAAGAACTAGTACTTGTGGATGCTTGGATTCCTCAGTTCCCAGGATTTTCCATCTTTAGTTCTGGATGGAGTAACACTTTCCTGTTTGACACTAGTGTGTACTTTGAAAGCAGGAGGCAACTTTACCCAAGAAGGCCTTTGAAAAGATTCATCTAATGTGTCTGTAGTGCCCATTTCTAATTCAGGATGCCTTTACATAGTCACTCATGTCCTAACCACTCCAAAAATGGACAGTTGCAATGCAGTCTATATTCAACTGCACTTGAATACCACCCAAAAGCTACACCTGGTCCAGAATGTGGAGGTGTGAGCAGTAATGGTAGGCCTGTCATGACCACAGGGCACCACTGCTTTGCAAATAGTACTGGTTGCCAGTTGACTTCCAGGTGCATTACAAAGTCCTGGCTATCACCTATAAATCCTTTCATGACATACAGCCTGGTTATTTGAGGGACCATCCTTCCTTGATGGTTTCTGCTCACCAGGTTCCCTTGATCAAACAAGATAATCTATTAGAGTTTAGGATGCATGGCTGCTCTATTGCAGGACATGCCCTCTGGAACTGCTCTCCCCCAGAATGGCTTTTATCCTGATCTAGTTCTGAAAGTCTGGGACAAGCCTGCCTAATGTGTAGCCAACTACCTGACAAGGTTTTAAAGTAATACATTCACCATCACTCTGAAAGACATACTGCTGACCAGCCCCAACATGGCAGGTGATCTTTTGCAGGCCACGTAGGTTGGTCTGTGCATCTTGAGTGTTGTCCCAGGACACACAAACAAGCAAACACACACACACACATACAGAATATTGCTTTGGTATTCAGCTGCTTTGAAATTCATTGAATTTGGTAATCATTTTGACACAAAAATTTTGTTTTTCTATTTTGTTGCCATCTGGAGTCAGGCAGCTTCTAAATTGTATGAACAAAATTGACCCAGAAGTTGGGATTTCTAGTTTGGCAACTTTTGGTGGTTGTAGAGGGAGGTGCTTAATATAGATAGATGAATGAATAATAATATTAGCTACAGCTATGTATACATGGTGGGAAGGAAAGCAGTGAGAGGTGAAAAAAAGACACCAAAAAAGTAGGCATGGTTCAAATGAAGTTTGAAGATGTAAACTAAGTCATGGTAGGTTCCTTGGTAACCTTCCAACAATCATGAAATCACCAATCCCTTGGTAACCAAACATTCATAACCACGCGCTCAGTTTCATTGTGTTTTTAGAGTACAGGTAGTCCTTAACTTAGAAACAGTTGCTTCATGACCATTCAAAATTATGACAAGCTCAAAGTTACTTATGAGTCGTCCTTGAAGTTACAACTGCTGCACGGTCATGTAATTGGATTGCAGGAAATTGGCTTGCATTTACAAAAGGTTATATAATCCTGATGTCACATGATGACATTTCGCTGTTTGTTTGTTTTTGCTGTCTTCCTAAAAAAACCACCCATTAATTAGTTGGACTATTAAAAAAGATTAAATAAAATTAAATTGGGAAAGTGGGCACTTCCCTCTCACACTTTCTGAAATATAAGGCCAAATTCCCAAAGGTTGGTACTAATTGCCGCTGGTCAATTAAAAGCCTGATTTGGGCAACCGTGTTAAGGTGGTCAGTGATGTTAGAAGAGAGAGTAATTTGAAAGAATGTAGTGGCCAACCTCATTTGCAATGGTGCCAAGCAAACATGGACATATCCAGATGGTAACTGAGAATTACCTTTGAGGGAAGCTCTACGTTCAATTTTTGCCAACAGTGAAGCACATTTCATTCCTATGCACTCCCCTGAGTTCTTTTTATTATTCTCTCAAATACTTAGTTTTGTAAAAGAACATTTTTAGAAATTGTATTTGATTACCAATAGTAGTACTAAATATCACTTTATTATATGCTGTACTAGGTTTCCTGGTGTGCCAGTTGATTGCTATTGCTTTCATTATAGCTCTCTTGGTCTCTGGTCCTTTTTTTTTTTTTAATACAAGTTTTATTAATTTTTTACAACAAACACAAACATAGGACATAACATAAAAACATAATCATTCTTCATAAATTTACAAGCAGTGTATCGGTTGGTTTACCACTCCTTTTT
>BHEV01033282.1:0-18418 GCA_004319985.1 Emydocephalus ijimae
TAGCGAAACCGGCAGAAGTGAAGTCCATGGACTGGGACGTCCTCGAACCCCTGCTAAGGGCCCACTATGCACCGACCGTACTAACACTCGTTAGAAGGCATGACTTTTACCAGAGAGATCAGCGGAAGGGCGAAAGTGTTGCTGATTTCATAGCTGATCTCCGGAATCTGGGAGGCCGATGCGGGTTTGCCGATCTTGAAGAAGCCCTGAGAGACCGAATAGTTCTGGGATTAGATGCACTAGGCGTGCAGAGTAAGCTGATGGCGAAAGGTGACATTAGTCTTACAGATGCCATCGCTGATGCTACTGCAAAAGAAGCAACCAGGAAGTCGGCTGCCCGAATGCGCCGCACCCACGCCCCACTTTGCCAACTCGCCCGTGAAGTTTCAACTCACTTAGAAGAACAGGCAATGACAGCACACCACGAGGACCTCGAATCGTCATCGGAAAGCGATGAAGAAGAGGTCAACCGGCTCCGGTCTGAATGAGACCAACGCCAGAGATCGCAATACCAATGCGCTGGTTGTGGGGCAAACCACCCCCGATCAGATTGCAAATTCCTTTACACACTCTGCCATGTGTGCGGAAAAAGAGGCCACATCGGACGGGTCTGTAGAAGCAAATAAGGACCCAGCCAGCCCCCAAGGGGGGCTAACTATCGCCAATCTACAGGAAGCCGTCCTGTAAAGCGAGAATCCTTCAACCACTAATGGAACAACCACTCCTACAGAAACAAATCCCTAAACCACTCAGTGAAGCGAGAAGAGGCGCACCAAACTATTACGATTGGTCATGCCTCATCATTGGACGCCAAGAAGATCCGGGTGAAGGTGGCCATCGAAAACCAACCTTGTATGATGGAAGTCGATTCAGGATCGTCCCTTTTGATGGTTTCCTGGAAGACCCTCAAGCAACTCATCCCTACTGTCTGGCGACAAGACCTCCGATTCCAAAGAATCATACTCAAAGATTATCAGAGAAATCGAATTCCAGTCGTTGGATCCAGCCAAGTCCGTGTCTCATTTAAAAATCGTACTGCATCTCTACCCTTGACTGTAGTCGACAGGGATCGGCCTAGCTTATTAGGCCTCCAATGGTTCGGTCCACTTGGAATTGAAGTAGCCAGCATTCAACGAAACAGCAGCAACGACTGGGAACAGGCTCTCGTCCAAGAATTCCAGAACGTCTTTGCAGATAAACTAGGCGAGTACAAGGGGACCCCGATATCATTTAACCTCAACCCCGAAATAGCTCCCATCCGCCTGAAGCCTCATCGAGTTCCATTTGCCCTTAAACTAAAGATTGGCAAGCAGCTTGATAAATTAATAGCCCAGGGGATGTTAGAACCAACCGACCATTCTCCCTGGGAAACTCCGATCATGACACCCATCAAGCCGGATGGATCGTGAAGAATTTGTGGGGACTACCAAGCCACCCTGAATCACGCCCTGCAGCAAAACGCTTACCCGGTACCGGTGGTGCAACACCTTCTTCATTCCCTGGGGGCGGAAAAGTCTTCGCTAAACTAGATCTAGCCCAGGCATACCAACAACTGCCTATAGACAAAAAAACGGCAGAGGCCCAAACGATCGTTACGCACCAAGGTGCATTTAAATGTAACTGACTCCAATTTGGAGTAAGCGTGGCCCCAGGAATCTTTCAAAGTTTGATGGAAAGACTATTATAAGGGATAAAAGGTGTTGTCCCCTATTTTGATGATGTTTTAATTGCTGCTCCAACTCAAGAAATACTGAGGGAGTGCCTGGGGTTGGTTCTTCAGAGATTTAAAGACTCGGGTCTCAAAGTTAAAAAAAAAACAAGTGTCAACTTTGTTCGGATCGAGTAGAATTTTTAGGATATTTAATAGATAAACAAGGCATTCACCCCACCGATAGCAAACTTAGGGCAATCAAAAACTCCCCAAAACCCCGCAATAAGGCTGATCTCCAAGCTTTCCTAGGCCTTATCAATTTTTCTAACGTCTTTATGCCTCACAAAGCAACCGTAGCCGAACCCCTACATCGTTTATTGGACAAAAAAGCACCCTGGGTTTGGGGGCACCGAGAGGAACATGCGTTTCGACAAGTAAAAAACCTATTGACCTCTGACACTGTTTTGATGCAGTATAATGAGACTTTGCCTTTAACAGTTACATGTGATGCATCACCACTCAGAGTGGGCACCATTTTGAGCCATGTTTTACCAAACGGAAGTGAAGCCCCTGTTGCCTATTTTTCAAAAACGCTATCAAAAGCAGAGTCAAATCGATAAGGAAGCTCTTGCTATTGTATCTGCTGTTAAACGATTTCATGAATATATTTATGGGCGAACTTTCACTATAATAACTGACCACAAACCTTTACTGGGAATAATAGCGGGAGATAAACCAACCCCTTATATATTATCTCCCAGAATAACTTGCTGGTCAGAATTCTTGGCTGCCTATAATTATAAGTTGCAACACCGCCCGGGGAAAGCCAATCCCCATGCTGACGCATTGAGCCGTGCACCACTTCCAGAAACCATTGACGACCATGCTCCGACCATCACAACACTGCAGATTGAGACACTCCAAAAACCGCCATTGACAGCTCGTGATATCACGATTGAAACTAAACGCGATCCCATTTAGCACGTGTCCTCAGCTGGGTAGAGCATGGATGGCCATTGGACCAAATCCCTGACAACTACGTTCCCTTCAAAAGTCGACAGACAGAACTGTTTTCCCAGAAAGGCTGCATCATTTGGGGTGACAGAGTCATTGTTCCAGAGCAGTTACAGCGAGCGGTACTGAGAACCTTGCACGATGGCCACCCCGGCATCGTGCGCATGAAAGCACTCACACGAAGCTATGCATGGTGGCCGGGCATAGACAAGCAGATCGAAGCCTGGGTAAAGACTTGTCACAAATGCCAGGAAGTCAGCAACGCCCCACCGAAAGCAACCCCAACAGAATGGGAAACACCCAGGGGACCATGGTCCCGTATTCATCTGGACTTTGCGGGACCTACGAATGGACACACATTTTTATTAACAGTGGATGCCTACTCGAACTGGCTCGAAATCCATGAGATGAAAAATACAACAACCGAATCAGTCATCAGGAAATTGGACAGATTATTTGCAACACACGGACTACCGGACGTTCTGGTATCCAGCAACAGGCTCCAGTTTACCGCACTTTCTTTTGAACAGTATCTGGCGGACCGCGGTATTCGCCATGCGCTAACTTCACCGGTGCATCCTGCGGCCAATGGAAGGGCCGAGTGCATGGTACAATTTGTCAAAAGAACTCTACATAAAATGGACCATGGCGATATCGAAGACAAGATTAACCGGATACTCCTTTTGCAGCACATCACTCCACACAGCGTCACCAACAANAGGACAAAAATTCCGCTCCCACCTCGAACAACTACACCCATCGTACAAACCTGAAAAACCACACGGATCCAGTGGGAAATGCCATAATTTCCAAGTAGGCGACTTGGTTTTCGCGAGAAACTTTTATGGCGACCTATTGTGGGTTGAGGCAACTGTAATCCAAGTAACCGGACCCAGATCGTACCGAGTGAAATGTCGCGACGATAGAATATGGAAGCGCCATATTGATCAGCTGCATTCAAGGCTGCAGTCTGGGGTCTGTGATTTCCAAACTGAGGGGGGAGGAGACGCCGAGGTGGCTGAGTTTGAAATGGTGGAAAGCACAAGCAGAAGAAATGACCGCTCAGACACAACATGTGAAGAAGGATCGGGGACAGGGGTAAACTCACCTCAAAAGGATACCGAGGACATTAGTGGTAACGGAAGTTTAGATATAGAACCAGAGGCACCCTGTTCACCAGATAACGTCCTATCCCAACAAGACTCTAGACAAATACCGGGAGGACAACATAAATCAAATAGACAATCAAAACAACCTGCCTACCTCAAAGTCTACGTTACCGCACCCCTTAAATGGAACACGGGGGGAAGGGGTGTTGTGAATTAATAAAAGTGCTTGAATAAAGATTGTTGAAACCTTAAAGTAAAGGTTATTCTGATTGGCCGATAATAGCGATATCAGATTGGTCCGTTCAGGAGAATCTGATTGGCTATTAATGAGCCTTTATCATTGGTTAAAAGAGTTAACGTTCCTGTGTTTTCATTGGCTAAATACCCAAGAACTTGCCTTTATAAAGGGGGCTGTTGTGGCCATTTTCAGAACTGCACCATGTTAAATAAAGAGTTGAAGTTCACTGTTCATCGACTCATCTCCACTTCTTGCGCCACGCACAGAACATAACAGAATGGAATGAGGGTTTATAATTACATATATTTATAATCTTTTTTTAAAAAAAGAATATGGTGTGTATTATAAGAATGTTCCAAGCAGAATTTGATTGGAAGTTATGTATTATGTATTACATTGAAGGTCATTACCTTAAGGTATATATTGAAGTTTAAATAAGAGTTGAATGGATGTAATTAAAAGATATAAAGGTGTCATACTCCAATTAGTAACTACAGGAGAAAATTTGTTTAATGAGAAAAGATAAAATTAAATTGAAACAGAACAGACTAAAGTATAAATATAATGATTTGAATTGAGATGAGATAATCAAAATAAAATTGATAAAATTAAAAGAGGGGAAAAACTGTATAGAAAATGTAGAATAGTATAAGATATGGAATAGAACACAAAAAGGAGCATGAAATTGAGTTTTGTGTCTGTATAAAGAAGTTCAACTGGGGACCATGCTATTTTCAAAAAAAATGTTTTATTTGTATTTTGTATGTGTGAAAACTCAAATAAAACTTTATTAAAAAATAAATAAAATAAAATACTCCGAGTTACTGATATTTATCTCAAGGTAATCTTCAAAGTCTGAAAGATTTACAATTCTTCAGCTGTCCTAATTTGGACTTTGCTTATTTCATTTTGAGTAGAGAATCAAAATTAGGTCTTAAATGGTATACAAATGCTCTTGCCCTCCATGCCAAGAACTGCCATATCAAAGGAAATATTCTGCTAATATGATTGAGTGAATGAGTGATTTGATTTATATGGTCACCCTTCTTAGCAAAGTGACTCTGAGAAATGAACAATCATAAAATAAATTAGAACAAATTTCCATAATGATACAAAAAATAAAGTGCATATAGCAGCTGAGGAGAACTAAATTTCTTTTACAAATAGGAAAGAATCCCCATTCCCACCTCAACAGAGAACAACACATTAGTGCTACTGATTTGCACCTTCTGGATTTACACAAAAACCAAAATGCATAGTTCGCGTCTCAGTTTGGTAAAATCATCCTAAATGACTGTCAAATGATTCTCTCTCTCTCTCTCTCTCTCTCTCTCTCTCTCTCTCTCTCTCTCTCTCTCTCTCTCTCTCTCACACACACACACACACACACACACACATCTCTGATGTGGTTCTAGATGCTGCATGGAACAGAAATATTTATACCAGATAGAAGGAATTCAGGTGAAATGGGAGTGAAACCTGCAATTTCTCTAATGGAAAAGTTACACAATAACTTGAAACTCACACAAAACCATGGCTGCAAACTTTCTGTCTGAATCTGAGTGGATGAAGCTCTTTGTGTCTATGGAGTGTTTTCTGGTAAAAGGAAATGTCTTTTCCACTTTCACAGCAATGGTCTGTATCACTGCATAATAAAGCATGGGACTGGCTGAGAGGTCACTCATTTGAAACAGAAAAAGAAAGAAAACTTGTGCACATATGAAAACATGTATGCCAATGTTGTGAAGGGCTTTGAATATAATCATTTGATATATGAGCAGATACTTCAATTGGAAAATTATTTTCTATGTGGTCATTGGGAGTTGACACCAACACCTAATCCCCACAATACTGTCTTATGTCTAAGTGTATTCACCCATGTTGTTTTGGCTTTAGCATTATCATCCTTCTCATCTTCTCTGCTACCCGCTCTTATTGGGATCATTATTATGATTATTATTACCCTGTTGCTTTGCATGTACATTGAGAACTCTACCAGAGACAAATTCCTTGTGTGTCTAATAACACTTGGCCAAATAAAGTATTCTAGTCTAGTCTGGTCTATTCGCATGACGGCACATAGTCAATCAATTCTTTAATTTACAGTCTGAAGACATATTGGTTTAGTTGCTTGCTCATATAATTTCTAAAAACTTTCCCCGTTATATAAACTTCTCCAGCTCCTAATGTTTGAACACATTACGAATCAAGCTGGCATTTCTCCCTACCTCTCCCTGTGCCCATTTGTTTCCTGTTTTGAAATGTCAAATGAGATTCTGCGTCCACCCCAATCTGCATGCATCAGTTCAGGCATTCAGAAGCCATTACTCGGTAGACACAATCTCAGAACAGCTTACAATGGGTCTCATACTGTGAATCTGGGAGGAGGCCTTCGTCCAGGAATTCCAGGACATCTTTGCAGACAAACTAGGCGAGTACAAGGGACCCCGATATCATTTAACCTTAACCCTGAAGTAGCCCCCATCCGCCTTAAGCCTCGTTGGGTACCTTTTGCCCTTAAAACAAAGATTGATGAGCAGCTCGATAAATTAATAGCCCAACGTGTTTTAGAACCAACCGACCATTCTCCCTGGGAAACCCCAATCGTAACCCCCATCAAACCGGATGGATCGTTAAGGATTTGTGGGGACTACTGGGCCACCCTTAATCACGCCCTTCAACAGAACGTTTACCCGGTGCCAGTGGTACAACACCTTCTCCATTCCCTGGGGGGCGGAAAAGTCTTTGTTAAATTGGATTAGCACAGGCGTACCAACAACTGCCTGTAGATAAAAGAACCGTGGAGGCACAGACGATTGTTACGCACCAAGGCGCCTTTAAGTAAAACTGACTCCAATTTGGAGTGAGCGTGGCCCCAGGGATTTTTCAAAGTCTGATGGAGAGACTCTTGCAAGGGATGAAGGGGGTCGTGCCATACTTTGATGACATTTTAATTGCGGCTCCGAATAGAGAAGTACTAGAGAGGCGTCTTAGAATGGTTCTCCAGAAATTTAAAGACTCTGGCCGAAAGGTTAAAAAAAATAAATGTCAACTGTGTACAGAGAAAGTAGAGTTCCTGGGGTACCGAATCGATAAGCAAGGCATTCACCCCACTAATAGCAAACTAAAAGCAATCAAAAACGCCCCAAGACCCAGGAATAAGACTGACCTCCAAGCTTTTCTGCGGCTCATTAACTTTTACAACATCTTCTTGCCCCAGAAAGCAACCGTAGCTGAGCCCCTACATAGACTTCTCGACAAAAAAGCAACCTGGGTCTGGGGACACCGAGAGGAGCACACATTACGACAAGTGAAAAACTTACTAACCTCAGATGCTGTTTAATGCAGTATAACGAGACTTTGCCTTTAACAATTACATGTGACGCGTCACCGTTTGGAGTAGGAGCCATTTTGAGTCATGTGTTACCAAATGGTAGTGAGGCCCCTATTGCCTATTTTTCAAGGACCTTATCGAGGGCTGAATGCAACTATAGCCAAATTGACAAAGAGGCTCTTGCTGTTGTATCTGCTGTGAAACGGTTTCATGAATATGTGTATGGACGAGTTTTTACTATTATTACCGATCACAAACCTTTGCTTGGGATTATAGTGGGAGACAAGCCAACCCCCTATATATTGTCACCTAGAATGACTCACTGGTTGGAGTTCTTAGTTGTGTACAACTATAAATTACAACACCGCCCGGGGAAAGCCATTCCCCACACTGATGCATTGAGCCATGTCCCACTTCTGGAAACCGTCAACGACCCAGCTCCAACCCTTACGACACTCCAGATTGAAACACTACATTCACCGCCGCTAACAGCCAGAGACATAGCTATCGAAACAAAATGAGATCCTGTCCTGGCACGAGTTCTCAGCTGGGTTGAACGAGGATGGCCAGTAGAACAAACCCCTGACGACTTCACCCCTTTCAGAAACCAGCAAACAGAACTTTTCTCGCAAAAAGGCTGCAACCTATGTGGAGACAGAGTTGTCGTCCCAGAGCAGTTACAATGAGCAGTATTGAAAACATTGCATGATGGTCATCCCGTCATCGTGCGTATGAAAGCGCTTGCACGAAGCTACGCGTGGTGGCCGGGCATCAATAAGCAGATTGAAGCCTGGGTGAAGACTTGTCTAAAGTGCCAAAAAGTCAGCAGTACCCCACCTAGAGCAACTCCAATGGAGTGGGAAACCCCCCGGGGGCCGTGGTCCCGCATCCACGTTGACTTTGTGGGACCTACNACTGGCTTGAGATCCACAAAATGAAGACTACTACAACCGATTCCGTCATCCGAAAATTGAATAGGCTATTTGCAACGCATGGGCTGCCAGACGTTCTGGTCTCCGACAATGGACCCCAGTTCACCGCCCTGGCATTTGAACAATACTTAGCGGACCGGGGTATCCGCCATGTGCTAACTTCGCCGGCACACCCTGCGGCTAACGGCAGGGCCGAGCGCATGGTCCAATTTGTTAAAAAAACTCTCCACAAAATGGACTATGGGGACATTGACGACAAACTAAACAGAATACTCCTACTCCAACACATCACCCCACACAGCGTCACCAACAAGACTCCAGCTGAACTGTTGATGGGACACAAGCTCCGTTCCCACTTTGACCGGCTCCACCCGTCCTACGTGCCAGAGAAACCCTGTGGATCTAGCGGAAAATGCCGCAAATTCATGGTTGGCAACTTAGTTTTCACTAAAAACCTTTCCAGCGAACCATTATGGGTCGAAGCAACCGTAACTCAAACCACCGGGTCCAGATCGTACCGTGTGCAAACCTGGGACAGAAAAATATGGAAACGCCATATAGATCAGCTTCGCTCTAGGCTACAACCCAGTTCCCGCGACTCCTGTGACTCTCAAATTGAGGGGGGAGGGGATGTCGAGGGAACCTGAATTCGAGATGGTGGAAGGCGAAATTGAAGGAAGTCAGCAGCCCGGCGCATTACCTGAAGAAGACTCAGGAATGGGGGTTGCCTTGCCACAGAGAAATACCTCAACGGAGGCGAGCCCACAGAGATCGGAGGACAACAACAGAATTAGCGGCACCGAGTTGTCCAGTGAGGATGCGGAACTGCCTGTACCAGATATATCAAAAACGTCCCGTCGAAACCGGACTACAGACAGGAACCAGTGGGACAGCGCAAATCTAATAGACAGTTAAAACAACCTGCATATCCACGGGATTATATCACCGCACCCCTCAAACGGAACCTAGGGGGAAGGGGTGTTATGAACTAATGAAGGCGTTTAATAAAGTTTTAACAACCTTTAGAAAAAGCAGGGTTCTAATCCTGCACTTCTGATTGGCCGATAATAGCGATATCGGATTGGTCCTTTCTGGGAAATCTGATTGGCTGTTAATAGGCCAACTCTCATTGGTTCAAGGGTTTAACACTTTCATGTTTCTCATTGGCTAATAGGTCAGCAGCCTACCCTATAAAAGGGCTGCTGCTACCGAGGGTTTTTGTTCTGTTCAGTGTGATTAATAAAGAGTTGGAGTTTACTGTTCACTGCTTCGTCTCCGTTCCTTGCACCCATGCGCAGTACTTAACAGTATCCCTCCAGGATGGGATTTTATCCAGGCCAGGGGTGGATTCAATGCCAATGGCAGCCAGTACTAACCCAGCCCTGGTCTGAAGGGAGTTGCCCAGACAGCAGACAGAAGCCACTTTCCCTCCATCTGACCAGGGAACCAGGCCACACCCATCTTCCTCCTGGCCACCACAAATGCAGCCCCAACTGGCAGCGAGGCCACAGGGACCCCATTCCATAGAGGCACCACCCAGCCAGGATACAGGGGGCCTACCTGGCCTACATATGCCACCTGGCCGGTTTCTTTCATTCCAGTACAACCTACAGGGGCCTGGCCTATGCCACCTCCGCAACCATGACCCAGGCCAGACCAAATACCCTTTTAGGCCGTATTTGATGGCTGCCATGAACATTTCAATTACTTCCTCACTCGAATCTGATCCCATATAGAATAATTTGGAGATCAATACGTCACAGAGCCCAATTTGGTTATGGCCATAACAAATGGGATGAATGAAGGGGATGCTTCAGACTGGATGGTCCAACTACACAACGAACAAGCCCCTGAATTACATGATGTAAATGGATTTATTCAATTATTAATACTCAAATTTGAAAATCCAGACAGGGTAGCAGAGAATGAAGTGAAGTTAATGGAAATGAGGCAAGGCAAGCTGCCCTTGTCAGAATTTATTTGGGACTTTAGAAGGGTCGCAAGCCACCTCATGGATTGGCCTGAAAGAATGACTTTACACTATTTTAAAAATGCCATTGATCCAGAAGTAAAGAAGGCCTGTGAAATTAGGGGAATCCCAGAGACCTTACAATCATGGTATGTCACATCCCTCAGCTTAGATTGCAGCATCAACCCACACAGGAAACCCCTTCCAGCAGCCCTGCCTAAGAGAATTATGGCTAGGAGACCGGCGACCAGATCAGCCAAACCTGCTTGTACCCAACCTACCAGGGTGCTGAAATCTTACCGATGTAGTCAAGCCAGCAATAGAGCAGCAGACTGTCTGGCCTCTGCTCCTGCACCACAAGCTCTGCAGTCAAAGTCTAATCCAGCTGTTTGAGGTTGGAAGAATCAAGAAACACCTCTGGCCAGGGGCGGGTTCCCCAAACACAGCTGGGAAAGACTCCTCTGCACAGATGGGAGAAATGGACCACCAGACTGCCACCACGTCCCCGAGAACCCGACCTGTGAAGGTGACCCAATGATGAGTGATCCCATCATACCTTTTACAGTCAAGGCCAAGTTAGTGGTACCAAAAACAGGGAAGGCCAGGGAATTAGACACTGTCATTGATACTGGGTGTTCTAGATGCCTTATTGGACTCCCCATTGTTGAACAATTGGGCATAAGGACTAACCTGCTAAAACTCCCAATCAGATTTGAGCAAGTGGATGAAAACTTAATTGGCGGGGCAGCCACTCCGATGACTGAATTGATCAAGATGGAATTCGAGCCCCATTGCAAACTCATACACTTCATAGTGGCTCCCAAGATGTCAGAATCAATCATACTGGGACTTGCTTGGCTAGACAAATGGGCCCCAATAATCAAATGGGAGGATGGATTCTGAAAAATCCTCATTGGACTGGCCCCATTGCCCCCTCTTCCACAAAGATACCAGTCAGCTTGAACCCAGAACCTGAGCCAGCATCCATGGCATCCCACCTTCTCCCCGATAACTCCCAGGTACCCGACCAATACAAAGACTTGGCTGAAGCCTTAAGTGAAGAAGAGTGTAATGTCTTACCTCCCCATTGAGCCACTGATTGCCCAATAAAATTAGAGCCTGGGGCGAAATTACCAAAACCAAAGATGTATTCCATGACACCTGCTGAAATGACTGAATTAAGGAAATACATCAACAGCAATTTGGAATGAGGTTTTATTGAGCCTGCCAAATCAAGACTAGCTGCCCCCGTGTTGTTCAAGGAGAAAGATGGCGGGTTGAGATTGTGTGTTGACTTTAGAGCTGTGAATGGCGTATGCATCAAAAACATGTACCCTCTTGCTCTTATGAAGGACTTTTTGAAGCACCTGTAGAAGGGCAAGATATTCACAAAGCTAGACCTCAGGGAAGCTTACTACTGGGTCTGCATCGAAGAGGGAGATGAGTGGAAAACTGATTTTAACTGCCATCTGGGTAGCTTCCAATTCAAAGTCATGCCTTTCGGACTTCAGGAGGCTCCTGCAGTGTTTATGCAGCTCATCAATGAGGTGCTACACATGCACCTTTACCAGGGGGTCCTTGTGTACCTGGTGATATCCTTATCTTCAGCAAAACCATGGAAGAACATGTTCAAATAATCCGACAAGTTCTAGAAAAACTTCTAGCTGCCAAATTATATGTGAAACTCTAAAATGTGAATTCCACAAAGAGTTGTTGGATTACTTTGGCTACCGAATATCCAACCTTGGGATTGAAATGGACCCCAGAAAGGTGAAAGCAGTGCTGGACTGGCAACCCTCCAGAACCCCAAAACAATTTCAAAGTTTCTTGGGGTTTGCCAACTTCTATAGACAATTCATTCCATCATTTGCTGAAGTTGCCCTCCCATTGACTGAGCTGTTAAAAACAGGCCCATCATCCACCAAAACAAAGCCAAGTCAACCCCTGGCTTGGACTATGGACTGTCAGAAAGTGTTCAAGGCCTTAAAACACCTTTTTGCAGCTGAGCCCCTCCTCCAGCACCCAGATGTGACCAAGCCTTTTATTGTCTAAATGGATGCAAATGATGTAGCGGTGGCAGCTGTTTTGCTGCAAAAGGACTCTCAAGGCCAACTGATGCCTTGCATTTATGTGTCTAAAAAGCTGACAGACACAGAGCAAAGGTGGGCAGTCTGGGAGAAAGAAGCATTCACTGTATGATAGACTTTGTTGACTTGGAGGCATTTTCTAGAAGGAGTGCCTGAGGCCTTTGAGGTGTGGACTGATCATAAGAACCTCAAGGTTCTAAAGACCCCTAGGAGATTATCACCCAAACAAGCCTGCTGGGCCCAATATTTCAAGTGATTCAACTTTAACATTAAATATATCCCCGGAGGGAAAAACGTACTGGTGGATGCTCTGTCCAGAAAACCTCAGTTTGACAGCCACCAAGAGGAAATATACAAGCCTTAATTTCAGAAGCTCAATCAGCAGGTCAAGTGACCACTAAAGCCCAAGCCAACCGCAACCCCAAACACCTGGAAGATAAGCTGACTACATAATTGAAAACGGCCCTATTGACTGACCCTTGGTTCCTGGTCCATCAATCTGAGTTGACAATGAATAATGGACTAGCTTGGAAAGGGACTAAGTTTTATGTACCCACAACCCTAAGACCACTGGTATTAAAGCGTAGCCATGACTCTTGGCTGGGAGGCCAGTTCGGATTCCTAAAAACCCTACATTTACTGAGAAGACAGTTCTGGTGGCCAAAAATGAAACCTGATGTCGAGGACTATGTAAAAAGTTGCTCAATTTGTGCAACAATGAAACACAGAACTGGAAAAACCCCTGGCCTCCTGCAACAAGTCGCTGAACCAACCCAACCTTGGGAAGAAATGGACTTTATTGTTGACTTACCTAAGAGTGAAGGGAATACAATCATTTGGACTATAACTGACTTATTCTTTAAACAGGCCCATTGTATAGCCTGCAAAGGACTTCCATCTGCGAAAAAAACTTGCAAAGCTGTTCATGAAACATATCTATAGACTACATGGAGTACCTCGTAGAATAATATCAGACAGAGGGGTACAATTTACTGCAAAATTTTGGAGGGAATTTCTGAAATTGGTTCATCTCAAGGGTTATCCTCAGCTTTCCATCCTGCTTGTAATGGAGCAGTGGAGAGAGCTAACACCATGATTGAACAATACATTAGATGCTATGTAAATTATCAACAAGAAAATTGGGCTGAGTTATTAGCTTTTGCAGAGGTTGCTTACAATAATGCAGTACATAGCAGCACGGGATTAACTCCATTCCAAATCAACACTGGAATGGACTTTGTCCCGTTGTCAGAGTTACCTAGACAACCTCCCTCATCCATGTCCAGAATGGATTAACTCATTAAAGAAAGGATGGGAAGATACAAAAAAAGCTTTGACTGAAGCTGCAAAAAATTATAAAAAACAGGCAGATAAACATAGATTCCTTCAACCGCCTTTTAAAATAGGGTACAAACTATATTTCTCAACCAAGNTCCTTCAACCGCCTTTTAAAATAGGGTACAAACTATATTTCTCAACCAAGTATCTTCAGTTGAAACTGCCCAGTAAGAAGCTGGGTCCAAAATTTTTGGGTCTGTTCCCAATTTCAAAGATAATTAATCGGGTCACTGTCCAATTACGTCTTCCTTGAATATTGGGGAAAATTCATCCAGTATTCCATTGTAGTTTACTAAAACCAGCTACTACATCAATAATAAGACCACCGGCCAATCGCGCCCCCTAAAGTGTTAATGGTACAGGGGGAAACACATTATGAAATTCAAAAAATTCTCAATTCTAGATCACACCGTGGCCAATTGCAATATTTGGTCTTATGGAAAGGATACCCTCTCTTGGATACTAGTTGGGTAAAGAGCTGGGATGTTCATGCTGATCAATTGGTTAACCAATTCCATGAGGATTTTCCCCACAAATCAAAGGGTCCTCATGGGGGGGGAGAGGGGGTTAAGGAAAACATGTTAACCCCTGTATCTGGGTTTTTCCCTTTCTTTTAGGAGGAGGAGTTTTCAAGGGGGGATGCCTGTCAGCTTTAAAATTCAGCTGCCACATTCTTTTTCCTTTTCGAGAGTTGGAGGAATTGAAAAGTTCAAGGTTATTCTATATGTCGTATTAAGTAATTCCAGTGGCAATTAATTGGTGCTTGTGATTTATGAAGTGTAGAAGTGGGAGGAGAGAAGGGGGGGAGAGAAGGTGAATTCTCTCTATGGTGTGAAAATAATTTCACTTGGGAAATTGCATTTGACATGCCAGATCTGTTTCTAATAAATTCAGCCTTGGAGAGAGATGTCTCAGAGTGATTAATATCATGGATACTTTCTGGATGCCTTACACTCTTCTTGCTATGCTCTTTTCCCCAAATATATTTCATTTTTATATTACAATATTTGCCAGCTCTGTTTTAAATCTAAAATTTTCAGTAAATCTTTCTTTATATATGTGTGCCTGCTGAACCAGAGGTAAATAAATATTCTACAAATAAATATTCCACAAGGTTATTTGTGACATCTAGGTTTTGTCTCCCTGCTCACCTACTCATCCCCCAAAATAATGCAACATTTGTTTTTTCTGAGATCTGGGATGAAGCGTAAAGATGACCCTTGAAAATTCTCTTATGGTGGTGGTATTATTATTGTTGTTGTTGTTGTTATTTGAGACCTCTGATCCTCTGATATTTTTAAAATGACCAAAATTGAGAAGAATCACAGAGTTGCTTCCAATGTTAGGAAGTCACATTATTTTATAGAACAATTAAAAAAAAAAGCCACTCTTTTGAATTTTGACACACTGTCTGATAATGTAGCTTTGTTCATGAATGTGTGTTTCACAATAAATATATTAGCTTTAACAGTCCTACAAAATGTTAATGGCTTTGTTACTCTGGACTGAACTGCGAGTGTGGGCTATGCACATGGTTGAAGCCCATGACATCCTTATTCTGGTCAGTCGTGCCTCTGATTTTCCTCCAATAGTTGTGTTCCTTAGATTTGCCTGGTCAGTTTGTAGAGGCACAGTAACTTGTCTCCCTGAGGCACTTTACTGTTGTGAGAAAATAAAGAGCATTCTCAAGGCAGATCAATCTGCCCAGCCAAGTTCATGGAGTCACTATCAGCTCTTAAATGGGGAATGAGATGCACTTGTATGGTCTGAAGAAAAACTAGACATATATAAGATGCACTTTATTCCCCAATCTCCCATTTCTTTGAGTAAATTAATTATTATATTTAGTTGCACGGGAGGGGGGGGGGAATCAGTCATTCTTATTCCAATTGAAAGTTAGTGGCCAGTCAACCTTTTCCCCCAACTCAAGAAACTATTACTCATTTTCAAGCTATCTCAGATCACTAAATTAACTGTCAGATAACTGCATTTTTTAGAAGTAGCAGGCCATCCGAGCCTTTCCAACAATACCCTGAAATCAAGCGAATTATAATAATCAATGAAATCTTCAATGAAGCATGTCATTGGAGTGGGAAGAAATTTCTTACTAGTGATTTATTACCATGAATCACACTAAAACTAGATGAGGCATGGTTTCCATCCTTAAATTAAATGCTTTGGCATAAGCAATTGTGTAATTTAATTTTAAGTTAATGTATTAAATTTATTATAATTCAATTGATTAAATGTGTTAATTATGGATGGAAACAATAGGAAGAGTCAAGGAAAGGCCAATGATATTACTTTTTTCCAAGCTAGCTGTGCCCAGCATCATAATTGTGTCCCTGGAACAAAATGACATTTTATCTTTTAAATCCCAAGGGATTGCAACAGCCCCAATCTTTTGGGAATTTGGGAAGACATGATTGCTCCAGGAAGCCCTTGTGGACTGACATGGATATAATCTCACTGTAATTTATAATTGTATACAATGTTTTCCCTGGTACAATAAGATTAATAATGAGTAATTGTTGTCATTGTTTTGTTTTAACCCTTGCTATATGTCAAGTATATCCCATTTTGAATCAATTGTTATTGAAACAGCTTGAAACAGACAAACTTACTTCTCTATCAATGTTCAGACCCCTATACTTTGGCAAAAAGCCACAACATCAATTAAAATCTGGATTGCTTTCAAAGCTTTTAACTGCAGAGCACAATCAAAGAAGCAAGATTCAGACAGATTTTTTATTAATTTATTTCATTTTTATAGCTGCCCATCTCAGTCAATGACTGTGGGAGGCTTAAATTCAAAAAAGAAAATGATATTCATTGCCAAGAATTAGGGGTTAAAGTCCAAAAATTTTAGAAGGTAGGAATCATTCAACTCTTTTTTACTTTATGTGTCCCCAAGTAGTATAAACTCTTGCAGCTATATCCATAACACATCACCAGAATTTGTCCCCTAACCTGGGCTATTAATGTCTTCCAAAGGTGCATCCATTGCCTTGCAATTAAATCTATCCATCTAGTCATTTTTTTTCTTCTCTTTTGTTCTGCCTTTCATAGTGTTATAGACTTCTGGAACAGATAGGTCTTTGCATAATGTGTCCAAATATTTTTTCCAAAACATCTAGGAATAACAAGGAAGACAATGAGCATGCATTATATAACACAATAATGGAAAACACATAATTTTTTTTCTGTATGACTAAATAAAATCTGCTATTCCTCAACCATTTTGAGAGGTTTCAAATTCTAACACGTTGCATCTAGAGTTGAAAAAAGTGTAGTAGGACTAAAAAGATGACAAAGGATTAGAAGAAAGAATGGGTGTAGTAGGAGGGGAAAAGGTTATCCTCTTGGGGACTTTGCTAATTGATACATTCATTTTTAATTCAAACATTTCTCTTTCTACTGGAAGAGTTCTTATTGCAAGAAAAGGTCTAATCTACCAGCATAAAACATTAATGCAGAGCAAAGATTGTGAGTTTCAAAAATGTATCATTGCTATTATTTTATAGAACCCTGTAAATTGTGAGGATTTATTTTGAAGCAACCATAAATTTGTTTTTAATTTAACAAAAGCTTCGAACATGCTATGCAGCATAAAAGAGAATTTTAGACAAAAAAATGAAGCAGTTTTGTATGGTTGCCATCTGTCCGTATGACTTTTTTTTAATATAAAAAATGTACAACTAATACAAATGGAATATCAGGAAAATAGTTTCAAGTAAAGAAAGATACCTTCTTGGTGTGCTTCATTATATGTATGTCACCTCAAAAGCTATCTGAGGTTGAATATATAAAGCTTGTTCCTTCCTCCATCTTTCCTATAAAAGTTTTTCAGTCCAAAACTTTCCTGAGGAGGGAGATCTAAATGAGACTTATACCCATGGTTTTTTTGACATGAATACATTTCTTTATATCTGACAGAACATACAGTATATCCCTCAGTAAGCTTTGTATATATTGCATGATCTTACAGGCCCAGCAATGCTGCTAGGCAAAATGAGGCAGTTGTCTCTAGGAATGGATTCTGATATGTAGATTCTGGAATCTAGAGTCAAGATGTTGGAGAGCACAGCTGTTCTTCAGGAATAACTCAAGCTAAGAGAAGCAATATCTAAAATTATTTTTAACTTATGTGACTTGAAAGATGGTATATATATTGCATATACAATTTCTGGAGATCAGCAACTCAAACAGATACCCATCTTCATTCCTTGCATCAATAGCACTTAGACAGCTTCACAGTGCTTTACAGCCCTCTCTAAGTGGTTTTTCGGAGTCAGCAGCAACCTGGGTCCTCACCTCAGAAGGATGGAAGGCTGAGTCAACCTTCAGCCAGTGAGAACTGAACTGCCAAACTGCAGCCAGCAGTCAACTAGCATAAGTAGCTTGCAGTATTGCATTATAACCACTACACCATCATGACTCCTAAATTAGAACTTTGCTAAGAATTTTAGACTGCAGTGGGTTACAAAAGGCAACAGCATCTGACCAACTTTGTATGGCTAAGCAGGGATGGGCCTGATAAGTACTCGGATGGAATAGTCTCTCCCACCAGAACTGCAGACTGGGAAGAAAAAGAAATTGTTTTTCAGAAAAGGAAGCTAGCCATGTGAGTTTCCATGGCTGAAGATGGACTTCATCCTGGCTCTCCTGTGGGAATAAACTTTGACTTCAGTATTGGGTAATGATTAGTCTAAGACCTTATACAAACATGTCTGCCTAAGGGTCACT